>PVJD01008431.1:0-72594 GCA_004026545.1 Mormoops blainvillei
ATTCCATTTTATGCTTCTGCCCCTTTGTCGAATATTAATTGCCCATAGAGACATGAGTTTATTTCTGGGTTCTCTATTTTGTTCCATTGATCAATGTGTCTGTTCTTATGCCAGTACCAGACTGTTTTGATTACAGTAGCCTTGGAGTGTAGTTTCCTATAGGGTATTGTGATCCCTCCAACCTTGTTCTTCTTTCTCAAAATTGCTGAGGCTACTCGCGGTTGTTTATGGTTCCATATAAATTTTTGAATTCTTTGTTCTATATCTGTGAAATATGTCATGGGTATTTTAATAGGCATTACATTGAGCCTATAAATTGCTTTGGGTAGAATGGACATTTTGATGATGTTAAATCTTCCGATCCATGAACATTGTATATGCTTCCATTTATTTGAATCTTCCTTAAATTCTTTCTTCAGTGCCGTGTAGTTTTCTGAGTACAGATCTTTTACCTCCTTGGTAAGGTTTATTCCTAGGTATTTCATATTTTTTTGTGGCTATAATGGGATTTTTTTCCTGATTTCTGATTCTGATATTTTATTGTTGGTATACAAAAATGCCTTCAATTTCTAAACATTGACCTTGTATCCCGCTGTTTTGCCAAATTCACTTATTAGGTCGAGTAGTTTTTTGGTGGAGTATTAGGGATTTTCTATGAACATAATGATATCATCTGCAAACAATAACAGTTTTAATTCTTCCTTTCCAATTTGGAAGCCTTTTATTTCTTTTTCTTGTCTGATCACTGTGGTCAATGTTGAATAGAAGTGGTAAGGCAGACACCCTTGTCTTGTTCCTGATCTCAGTGGGAAAGATTTTAGTTTTTGCCCATTGGGTATGATGGTGGCTGTAGGTTTCTCATACATGGCCTTTATATGTTGAGGTATGCTCCCCCTACTCCCACTTTGCTGAGTGTTTTGATCATAAATGTGTGCTGTACTTTGTCAAATGCTTTTTCTGCCTCTATTGAGACGATAATATGATTTTTGTCTTTCCTTTTTTTCCCTGTGATGTATTATGTTTATTGATTTGTGAATATTGTACTATCCTTGCATCCATGGCGTGAATCCCAATTGATTATGGTCAATGATCTTTTTAGTGTGCTGCTGGATGTGGTTTGCCAATATTTTGTTGAAGATTTTAGCAGCTGTGTTCATCAGCGACATTGGCCTGTAGTTTTCTTTCCTTGTGTTCTTTATCTGGTTTTGGGATTAGGATGGTGCTAGCTTCAAAAAAATAGTTTGGGAGTCTTCCCACTTCCTGGATTTTTTGGGATATTCTAAGAAAGATAGGTGTTCGCTCTTCCTTAAATGTTTTTTAGAACTCTCCTGTGAAATCATCTGGTCAGGGGTTTTTGTCTGCTGGGACATTTTTGATTACTGCTTTGTTTTTACCATCTGTTATCAGTCTGTTCAGGCTTTCTGCTTCTTCTTCATTCACTTTTGGAAGATAATAATTTTCTGGGAATTTGTCCTTTTCACCCAGATTTTCAAATTTCTTGGTATATACTTCTTTGTAGTAAGTTCTTACAGGTCTTTGTTTTTCTGGGGTATCATTTGTCATCTCTCCTCTTTCATTTCTGATTTTATTTATTGGGTCCTCTCTATTTTTTCTTGATGAACCTGCTTAAAGGCTTTTTGATTTTGTTTATATTTTCAAAGAACCAGCTCCTGCATTTATTGATCATTTGAATTGTTCTCTTAGTCTGTGTGTCATTTAATTTTGCTCTGCTCTTGGTTATCACCTTCCTTCTAATCTTCCTGGGCTTTATTTGATGTTGTTCTTCCAGTTCTTTAGATGTTGTGTGGCATTGTTTATTTGGAATATTTCTATCTTTTTTCAGGTAGGCCCCTATTGCTATGAACTTCCCTCTCAGAAGTGCCTTTGCTGTGTCCCATAAGTTCAGGACTGTGTATTAATTTTCATTTGTTTCCAGAAAGTTCGTGACATCTTGCTTGATCTCATTATTAACCCGTTCATTGATTAATAGAATGCTATTCAGTGTCCATGAGTTTGAGTGTTTTTGAGTTTTTTCCTTGAGGTTGGTTTCTAGTTTCAGGTCCTCTGGTCCAAGAAAATACTTGATATGAACTTCAATTTTCTTAAGTTTGTTGAGGTTTCTTTTGTGTCCTATCATGTGGTCTATCTTTGAAAATGTTCCATGTGCATTTGAAAAGAATGTGTATTTTGCTTCTTTGGGATGAAAGGTTCTGTATATATCAGTTAAGTCCATTAGATTTAGGACATTGTTCAATTCCACAATATGCTTGTTGATATTTTGTTTAGAAGATCTATCCATTTTTGACAGTGGGGTGTTTAAATCCCCTAGTATAAGTGTATTCCTGTTTATATCTTTCTTGAAGTCCTCCAAGGTTTTCCTTATATATTTGTGTGCTCCTATGTTGGGTGCACATATATTTACAATGCTTATGTCTTCTTGATGGATTTTTCCCTTGAATATTGTGTCCTTCAGTATCTCTTTTTATGGCTTTTGTTTCTAAGTCTATTTTGTCTGATATAAGTATTGTTACCCCAGCTTTTTTTCCCTGTCCATTTGCTTGGAATATTTTTTCCAACTTTTCACTCTCAGTCTGTGTAGATCTTTGTTTCTGAGGTGGGTCTCTGGTAGGCAGCATATGTGTGGGTCATGTTTTCTTTTGCATTAAGCTACCCTATCTCTTTTGATTGGAGCAATTATTCCATTAACATTTAAGGTTATTATGGATAGGTACTTATTCCTGTTTTCCTCTTTGTATCTGTGTTCCTCTCTCTCTCCCTTTTTCTTCCTCTTCTAATAGCAGTCTCTTTAGCATCTCTTGCAGTGCTGCTTTGGTGGACATGTATTCTTTTAGCCTTCTGTTTTTAGGAAACTCCTTATTTCTCCCTCCATTTAATTGAGAGCCTTGCTGCGTAGAGTAGTTTTAGCTGCAGGCCTTTGCTTGTCATTACTTGAAATATTTCTTGCCTTCCCCATCTTGCTTGTATTGTTTCTGTGGAGAAATCAGGTGCTAGCCTTATCTTTCCACCCTTTTTTGTTACCTCTTGTTCCTTCCTAGCTGCTTTTAAGATTCTCTCTTGGCCTCTATAACTTGGCATTTTAATTGTCATATGTTTTGGTGTAGGCCTGTTTGGGTCCACCTTGTTTGGGACTCTCTGTGCTTCCTAAACTTGCATGGTATTTTCCCTCTCCAGGTTTGGGAAGTTTTCTATCATTATTTTTTGAAACACGGTTTCTATCCCTTGCTCCATTTCTTCTCCTTCTGGTATTCCTTTGATTCAAGCACTGTCCTTTGCATCAGGCCGATGTCTAATATCCCCCTCAATGTTTAACCCTTTGATTAGTCTATCAGGTGCACTGAGTGGGAGCTAATTGCGCCCCTCCTCCTCACTCTTTGCAGGCTTGGATGGTGCATACAGATAATGACCTTTTTGGACAGATTAGTTCCAATATTAAAATAAGTCCCTCTAGGAACTGCTACCTCTTTGGTTCCAGTTGCCCTGCTTTCATCAGGCTTTGTGGAGCCCTATTTGGGGCAATTCATGCCCCTCCTCCTCCTTCTCTGTCTGGGCCAGATGCCAGCACAGCACACCGGAAGTACATGCACAGTGGCTGAGAGCCTTTTTTTTTTTTTTTTTTTAGTAAATTCCCTTTGATTGTGGGTAAACTTTCCAAACAATGACCAGGATTTTCACTCAGCCCAGTTCTGACCAGTTGGACTATCAAGGTCATGGTTAGTCATGGTCATTCTCTTCTCCCATCTCACATTATTGCCCAACTCCCCAATTATTGTAGTATTGTCCCAGCCTGTGGGGTTCCTCCTGCTCTGTGTCTCCCACAGCCCAGCAAGCAGGTCTCTTCTGGTGCAGGTTTGTGACTTCCTGGCGTTGGGATGGGAGGGAGCTGACAAGTTACAATCACTGGGCCTGCTCTCCCCCAAAGATCCTGTGGTAGACATGGTCCCTAGCATAGGACCAGGCACTGCCTGCACTGCATCCACAGCACTGGAACTGGGGACTATCCTGACAGCCTACAAAACCTCCTTAACATCTGTTTTCTAACATCCTCTGCAAACTTTGGCTTCCAAAATTCAAGTAAGCTGGGATTTTATTGGCTGATCACTCACTTTTTCAGAAGATTGGCTCAGTGTCTCACATGGAAGAACAATCAAGAGGGTTTAGCTTCCACCTCCACTTCACTAGAGTTTTGTTGAAAGATATGCACTTTGAGGAATATAGGGGTCTTGTGTTTATATCCAATTTGGTATTCAGAAACCAATACTATACAAGAGATGTAGTAGCCTGTAAAAGCATGTTCTGGGTGGAATACATTCTTCTACTTGAAAGAAGGATTCACAGAAAACGGTGTGTAAGATGATTATTTTATTTTAGAACAGACATGACCCTATGGATCCACTGAAGGGTCTCTATTTACAAGGATGTTTTTAGTAGATCCCTAGGAATGCATTCATTCCTGACCTGCACTCTCTATCTCATCCATTACTAGTATCAATTACATAGTGAACTGTGCATGTATATTTGGTCTGGAAACTTCATGGAAGTGTTTGCCAGAATACCAGCTTAGATCACAATAATCAGAGTGCACTGTGCTCCTGAAGTATATGAGCACATCACTAGTTTTGTTGAAGGATACCAACTTGGAGCACTATAGTGGACTTGTGTTTATATTCAGTTTGATATTCAGAAACCAATAGTGTACAGGTGATTCAGTAGACTGCAATTTCATGTTCCAGGAGTAATACATATTTCTGCTTGAAAGGATGCTTTACAGAAAACGGTGAGTAAGATGCTTATCCTACTTAAAAACAGCCATAATCGTAAGAATCTGCTGATAGTATTGTACACAGAAATGGGTTTTCAACAACTTTCTTAGAATGTATTCATTCCTGACCTGCATTCTTGTTCTCACACCTCATTAGAGTTCATCACATACAAAAATCAGTATATAGAGTTGCATTAGAAACACCACAGAAGTGTCTACCAAAATAAAAATGTCTTGGAACAAAATGATTTAAGTACAAACTTGACTTGAGGTGCAAGAGCACTTCACTACAGTTTTATAAGAAGGCAATTCAAAATTAAGAGTATATGTAGACTGTGAATGTACATTCACTTTGAAATTCTTGTACCCGTAGAATACAGTAGTAGAGTGTACTTGCATGTCCTTCATAGAGTACATTATTGGGCTTCAGAAAAGTGTGTGCAAGATGATTCTTCTATTTCAAAACAGACATGTTCACATAAATCCACTGAGGTTTTCTACATAGAAAAGTGATTCCAATAGCTCTGTAAGGACATCTGCCTTACAGACCTGCCACTTTATCTCGGACACCATCGATTCATCACGTACTAAAAAGAGTATGTATATCTCCACTAGAAACTCTAAAAATATGTCCCATAGAACCTGCTTGGTATGAAATAATCCTAGTACCAATGGTGTTGAAGAGTTCAAATACTACTACAGTGTTCTCGAAGTAAATGTGTGTTATGGACTGTTAGTGGACTCTTTCGTGCCCGTATACTTTAGATTCAGAAACCTGTACAGGGAAATTCTTGTAGTGGACTGCACGTGAACATTCTAGGTAGAATACAGATTTGGCTTGAAAGAATACTTTATAGAAAAAGGTGCTTATGATGCTTATTTCATTTGAAACAGACATAACTCTGTGAATCCACTGACAACTCTCGATTTACAAAGTTGTTTTTAAAGGCTCCCTATGAATGCATTCATTTCTGCCCTGAGCTATTTATGTTAGTCATCACTGGTATTCATCACATACTGAAATGGGCACATTCATTAGGCCTAGAAAATTAGTGGACATGTTTGACACAAATACATGCTTGTTGCAAATTAATCTAAGTGCATAGGGGTCCTGGACTGTTTGAACACTTTATTAGATGTTGTTGAAGGATATGAACTTTGAGAACTATAGTGGGCTCTTCTATTTATATTCAGACTGATATTTAGAAACCAATAGTGTACAAGGGATGTAGCAGACTGTAAATGCAAACCCTAGGTGGAATACGTGTTTGTGCTTACATTACAGAAAACTGAATGTAAGATGCTTATGTTTTTTGAAAACAGACATAATCGTATGAATCTGCTGATGACCTTGTACATAGAAAAGGGTTTTCAGTAGCTCTCCATGAAAGTGCTCATTACTGCCCTGCACAATTTTTTTCAGAGCAAATTAGTATTCATCGCATACTGAAATGAATACATACTTCCCCAAGCAATGCTGTAGAAGTGTTTACCAAAAAAAAAGCCTTGGCACAAAAGAAGCTTAATACACACAGGTCTTCAAGTGCAAGAGCACTTAATTACAGTTTTATTAGAATGAAATGCACAATGCAGAAGGAAATATAAAATGGTATATGTAGACTACCAATGCACATTCACTTCAAAATTCTCGAACCTATAGAATCAAGTCAAGTAGTAGAGTGTATACTTGCAAGTCCTTGGTGGAGTACCTTATTTTGCATGAAAGAATACTTTAGAGAAAACTGCGTGCAAGGTGCTTCTATTTCAAAAAATAAATGTTCATAGAAATCCACTGATGTTTTCTACATAGAAAGCTTTTTCTAAAAGCTGTGATGTGTGTCTCCTTACCAACCTGCACACTATCTCACACACCACTTATCCATCACATACAAAAAAGATGTGTATGACTGCTAGAAACTCTGTACTAAGATGTATAAAAAATACACTTGGTATGAAATAATCTCAGTACAAAGGGCTGTTGCTGAGTTCGAACACTTTATTACAGCCTTTTTGAAGTAAAACCACATTATGGACTGTTATATCTCTTGTATACATTCATTTTATGTTCAGATCAGTACTGTGCAATTATAGTGGGCAGCACATGCATGTTCTAGGTAATACAGAGTTCTGCTTGAAATAATACTTTAAAGATAATGGTGCAGAAGATGCTTATTGCATTTTGAAAGAGACATAACCCTGTGAATCCACTGCCTGCTCTGAGTTTACAAAGTTGATTTTCTTGGCTCACTAGGAATGCATTCATTCCTGACCTGTGCTCTTTATCTTGGTCCTCACCCGTATTCATCACATACAGAAATTTGTACATTAGGCCTACAAACTTCTCAGAAGTGTTTCATGGAAATATGTGCTTAGTGCAAAATATCTCAGTGCTTGTGACCCTGAAGTGTTCAAAATGTTCACTAGTGATCTTGAAGATAAGAACTTAGAGGGCTATAGTAAACTCAAGTGTTTATACAGCTTCATATTCAGAAAACAATGTTGTACAAGTGAGTAATGAACAGCAAATGCATGTGTTAGGTGAAATATGTATTTCTGCTTCAAAGAACACTGTACAGAAAGTAGTGCATGAGATGCTTATGCTATTTGAAAACAGGTATAATAGTTAGAATCCACTGACAACTTTGTACATAGAAAAAGGCTTTCAGTGGCTTTCTAAGAATGTGTTCATTGCTGCCCTGCACTCATTTTATCAAAGTGCACTGTTTCATTACATACCTATTTGAGTATGTACATTATCCCAAAAAATACCATAAGTCATTGCTCCACATCAACACACACACAAAATCTGGCATAATTGTCTTATTACAACTGCACTTGAAGTGCAAGAGCAATTCACTACAATTTGGGCAGAAGAAAATGCACATTGAAGAGTATACGTAGACTGCAAAAGTACATTCACATTTATATTTTCAAATCCGTAGAACACAAGTCTTAGAGTGTACTTGAAAATCACCAGTGGAGTACATTATTCTGTTTGAAATAACAAAGAAAATTAAATGCGAGAAGCTTCTATTTCCAAAGAGATATCTTCACAGAAATCTACCAAAGTTTTCTACATAGAAAAGTGTTTCTATTAATTTTTAAGAATTTTTCTAAATGACCTGCAAACTTTAATTCACACACCTTTTGATTCATATACACCGAAGAGTACTGAGTACACTATAGTCCACGAAGTTCTTATCCTTCAAGAAATCTGGAGTGAAAATTTTGACTCTTCAGGACCACTATACACTGAGATTATTTCACACGAAGTTGTTATTTTGGTCAAACACTTCAATGAAGATTTTATGCCCAATATCTGTACCCAGTTCAGTTGAAATAGAAGGAGCATCTTGCACATGGTTTTCTGTATTTTTTCAAACAGAATAATGGAGTCCACCAAGGACATACATGTGCACTCTCCTCCTTGACTTGTATTCCTTGGGTGAGGGAACTTCCAAGAGAATGTACATTCGCAGTCTACATGTACTCTGCCAAGTGCGTTGCCTTCTGAAAACAAGAACGCTAAGAGCTCTTGCTCTTGAGGGCTACTGGTACTGAGATGATTTTGTGCCAGAGGTTTTTCGTTTTTTGATTAACTCTTCTGTGGCATTTTTCGAGCCACTGTACATTGTCTTTTCGGTGTGAGGAATGTTAGTGCAGTCTGAGAAACAGAGTGCAGAGCAGTAATGAACATATTCTCACAGAGCTACTGAAAATGCATTTACTAGCTACAAAATTTTCTGTGGATCTTATGTTTATGTATGTTTTCAAATAGCTTAAGACTCTTACTGTCAGTTTTCTGTAATGCGTTCTTACAAGAACAAATACTTATTCCACCTAAGCCATGGAATTGCAGTCTACTGCTTCACTTGTGCACTATTGGTTTCTGAATATCAAATGGAATGTAATCTTAAGAGTCCATGGTAGTCCTGGAAGTTCGTATCCTTCAAGAAATCTCTTGGCAAGGTTTAGAAAACTTCGGGAGCACTGTGCATTGAGGTTATTTCCCACCAAGCAGCTATTTTTGTCAAACACTGCTACGGAGATTGTAGGCCTCATATCTGTGTGCCCCATTCAGTATGTGAGAATACTAGTGACGACTGAGATAAAGAAAGCCAGTCAGGGATGAGTGCATTCCTTGGCAGCCATGAAAAACAACTTTGTAAACACAGAGCAGTCAGTGGATTTTCAAGGTTATGTTTGTTTGAAATGAAATAAGCATCTTTCCTGTGTTTTTCCACAATGTATTCTTCCAAGCAGAGCTCTCTGTCCTACCTAGAACATATAGTGCAGTACATCACTGCAGAAAAGTGCTGTCCAGTTTTCTGAATCTAAAGTAAATATGGACAAGAGATAGAACTATCCAGGATGTGTATTTTCTTCAAGGAAGCTGCAGGAAAAGTTCAACTCTGCAACACCACTTTCTAATGAGATTATTTCCTAAGAAGTTTTTTTGTGGTGATATTATTATCATGTTTCAAGCAGAAATATACATGCTCTTTTCAGTAGGTGATAACTCAGGTGGTGTGTGAGATCATGTGTGTAGGTCAGTAAGGCAGCCATCTTTACACAGCCATGAGAAACTCTTTCCTAGGTAGAAATCGTCAGTGGATTTCTAAGACAATACTCTTTTGAAATAGAAGAAGCATCTGGCACATAGTTTTCTCTATTCTTTCAAGTAGAATAATGGAGGACATCAGGGTTCACTGTCCTTCTGGAGTTGTATTCCACGAGGGAGAGTATGGCCAAGGGAATGTACATTCGCAGTCTACGTGTACTCTGCCAAGTGTGTTCCCTTCTGAAAACAAGAACGTTAAGAGCTCTTGCACTTGAAGGCTACTGGTACTGAGATGATTTTGTGCCAGAGGTTTTCTTTTTTAGAAGCACACTTTTATGGCATTTTTCGAACCACTGTGCATTACCTTCGGTGTAATGTATGTTATTTGGGTCTGAGAAACAGAGTGCTAGCTCCTATCTACACTGACCACATGGAAACCAGGAGATCCTTCCTGCAGTGCACAGCTTTCATATTGATTGTAGGTGCATGATGTGCAAATGTTCCACAACAGTGTGCGCATTGAGTACACAATGAAGGATTATCCAGACCGAGTACTGATCATACCCTGGGCAACACCATCATATCAACAATTATGGCTTACTAAACATGATTGGAAAAAAATGACAGCAAATCTTCCTTTTTCTATTGGCCTATCTCCTTTGAAATTCAGAGTTTTAAATATTTTTCTCAATGTCTCTTCTTCTTTATTATCATTTATATATATATATATATATATTAATCTATATATAATTACCAATGAGGTAAATGCCAGATAAGAACAAACGCAAAAACACTCATGATTACATTGGAACAGTTAGGCCTGAGATATTGTGAAAACATAAACAGAAATTGTGCACCATCTTAAAATCCCAGCAGTGATAGTGGCCTTAGTTTTTGAAGTAGAGTTTAGTACAATTCCCCTCCCTATTTGGTGCACCAAATTGCATGTCCCTCTTCTCTACCCGGTAATTCATGTAAAATATGTTGTATCAATTTAGACTGTGCAGGTATCAAAAGACTTGTGACAGTTCCCAACTGTGTGTAGACCCAAACTTGAATGTATCGATATATCAATTTCCATTCAAGTCTCCATGTCAAATGAGTAAATTACTGTGTACATAGAGGTAATCAAGGAAGGTCCACATTTCTTTACCTTTGGACATGTGTTTCCTTCCTATTTTTCTTCAGACTCACCTCTATCTATATCTTTAGTAGACAAAGAAGAAAAATCCCTTTCTCCTGTCAAACATGATTTTACAGAGTGTATGATATAAACAGCTGGTTATGCTGTCCTCAAGAACAATGGGACATTCAGATTGACAATAAGAGCCCTGTAAATGGAATCGCTCTTTGAGTAAAAGAAGTAAATTTAGTTCAGGGATGCCCAATGCCTTGGGTTCTTGGAGTTGATTCCATCAGTTGCGGGTGTCGTGAAAGGGGAGCTCCATTGAATAGGGGTCTGGTGCTGGCAGCCTTGGCAATCATCAAAGACCAGAACGAGTGCAGAGGTCCTCACTGTAAAATAACTGTGTGGTTTTGAGGACTACTGCAGGCTGTCACGGCTGTGGCTCCTAGGAAAATCAGTGTCGTGACTCTCAAAGATAGGCTAAATTATGTCAGTGGGTGTGGGTAGAGGGGTGTCACGGAACACATGAGTGGTGGAAGGGGATTAAACTTATACCGGGGAAGATTTATCTTCAAAATAACTCATGCACACCAAAAGAAACTCTGAAACTCAGAAATGTACTTTTGTGACCATCAGGTCTCAAGGCCTACAATGCATGGGAATGAGACTGGTGTTCACTCTACATTTGCTCTGACTTGAGCAAGGCTTACACATTGGGGGTCATCCGTTCCAAAGCATATCCCCGGAAGCGCTTTTGGTGTGCACTGGAAAAAAAGAAAATGAGACAGGAGAAGAAATGTCTATGTGGCCTCTAGAGTGAAAATCTGGATTTTGTTTTCAACCAGCTTGATGGTTGTACTTTTCCCTCCAAAACTTCACATTTATGGTCCAGTTCTTTATTATTTTTTGGAACATTTGGTGACACCTTTAAATGATACCCCATGAACAGAGTCAACCAAGAGATTACTTCCTCCTTTCCTCTCACTCTAAAATGAAATAATATCTTAAAAAGAAAGGAAGATGAAATAGGGGCAACTGCAAATTTCTAGTATCTCATATAAGTGGAACAAAAATTTACTTGTCACTTTGTGTCTAATTTACTTTATTATGTTTTTAAGATTTTCATGGATCTGAATTATTTTTTATGGATGGAATATTCTAATATATGGGCATACTACATTTTGATTACTCATTGACCTGTTGAAGGATGTTTGAGTTGATTACACCTTTCATACTCTTGTAATTAATTCCTCTGTGAACATTGGTGTACAAATATCTAACTGAGTTCTTCCATTGTAAGTCTTCTGTGATTATACTGAGCATTTAAAGTGCTGAGTAATAAGCCTTATTTTCTTAAACTTTCACCTCAAATCATCTAAATCCCAATGAGAGAGGCGAGAAATGACAGTAGATGCACCAAGAGGGGCTCTCTCATGTCTACCACTAAACCTCACTGAGCTGGTGTAAATATTTTCACAACCAAATGATTCCTACATAAGAATGAAAATGAAAAGAAAAATTTACTAAAACTGAGATGTCTACCTCTCTTTCATGTTTGTATACCATAATAAAAGTCAGAAGAAAAAATAAATGAAATAATTCCATTTTCCCTATCCTGAGAAAGAATTCCTTACCTACCACTGTTCTCTGTTTGTAATATTATGAAATTAACATTTTTAAAAAAGTGAGTCCACTGTAACTCTGACTAAGCCAATGAAGATATAAGAAGAAATAAACAAAATGTTAGAACTAAGTAAAAGTAACACAATTAAAATCTAACATATGAGAAAGGCATTGGTACTTCGATATTGATTTAGGATACACATTACAATAACAACACAATTAAAGGAAGAAATCATTAAACATGTATATCGTGCTGGCCATGAGTATAAAATAAACACTTCATATATGTTAATATAACAATCACAATAGAAGACAAGTACCTAATAATAAACTAAGACAGAATATTCCCATATATTCAGAGACAAAAACCTAATGATTCAATATATGAGCTTTTATGTGATTTACGTTTTAATTTCTGCCCTGTTTTGTCCTCAGAATGGTGTTTTGTGCCCTTACTATATTCTCAGCTTTGACAAAAAACAAAATGCAACAAAACTAATTTTTCCAGCAATGCTGAAAATAAAAAGAAATTATAAATAATAGAAATAGCCAGTAACATATAAAAACTGTTCAATCGCAGAGATAATTAAATACATGCAAAAAATCACTAATGGTCTATAGATTTCTGCTATCATGATGGAAAAATACCCATGAAAGCATTGTTTTAGGAGAAAAATTTGAATTCTTCAAAAGGCTCTTACAACATCACAGCTTTAAAATGTTGAAATAAATAAGATTTGAAATATTTAGTAACTTATGACATTGAAATGACATAAAGTGAACAAAGCATTAAATAAAATAATATAAATAACATTTAATATTCATATGTATATATGGTAACTTTATTTTTTCTATTCTCATTGTTTTTAAAATTAATTATATTTATTGATGGTGCTCCTACAGTTGCCCCAATTTTCCCATTTGGCCCTACTCTACCCAGAATGCCCTACTCCCTCAGACAATCACCCCAACATTTTTCTTGTCCAGGGGTCATGCGTATAAGTTCTTTGGCTACCCTGCTCCTATACTATACTATACATCCTCATGGTTATTTTGGAAATACCTACTTGTAGTTCTTAATCCCCTCACCTCTTCACCCATTCTCCCCATCCATCCTTCTTTCTGGAAACCATCTGGAAACTATCTTGCTACTTTTAAGAGTCTCTCTTTATCGCTAAACTTTGGCCTTTTGTTTATGATGTGTCTTGGGGTGGGCCTGTTTGCAACCATCATAATTGGGATTCTCTGTGCTTCCTGAACTTGTGTGTCTATTTCCTTCACCAAATTAGGGAAGTTGTCATTCACTATCTTTACAAATGGAGTTCCATGTTCTTGCTCTTGTTCTTCTCATTCTGACACCCCTATGAGGTGAAGATTGAAATGCTTGAAGTTGTCCCAGCGGTTGTTTATACTGTTCTGTTTTTTGCATTCTTTGTTCTTGTTGTTCCGGTTGGTTGTTTTTTCTTCCTTAAGTTCCAAATCATTGACGATTCCTGACTTCACCAACTGTATTATTGTTTTCCTCTAAATTGTTCTTTATTTCAATTAGTGTGTCATTCACTTCTGAGTGGGTCTATTTTATGGTGCGGGGATCCTCCCTAAGCTCCTTGAGCATCCTTAAAATCAGTGTTTTGAAGTCTGCATCCAATAGATTGCACATCTCGATTTCCTTTGGCTTTTTTTTTTAAGCTTGAATCTCCTTTTTCATTTGGGTGATGTTTCTTGTGTCCTCATTTTGGAAGTCTCCTGTATTTGCTTCTTTATATTATGTAGAGATGCATTGACTCCGTTTCTTGGCATAGTGGTCAAAGATAGTAGGTTTCCTGTGAGGTCCAATGTCATAGCCTCCCCTATCACTTGAGGTGTGCCATTCATGTAGGCTGAATACACTGTCCTCTCATAGCTGAGACTTGGTTGCAGTTGGCAGATCAATGGGAACGACTTACCCAGGCCAGTCAGTTGCAAGGGCTAGTTATGACCACTGATCACCAACCTCCTCCATCCGTGGAGGATCAGCTATGCAGGGGCATGGTGTTGGTGTTCTGATGTTGCGTGTAGCTCTGTACTGGGTATGCTGAGACAGGTGTTTCGTGGGTGGTGCAGACCAAGGCCAGCCCCCAACTGTGTTTTGGCCCAGGGCACGCTGCCTGAGCCCTGAACCAATGTGAGATGGCTATTACTTGTGCTGGGCTTGGAGATAGCCAGGTGAAACCAAGCTGTGAATCTAATCTTGTTGCAGCCAGGGCTCTCAGAAGCCAACTGGTGCTTGTTTGATAGGATTTAGGAGCCAACACCAGCCATTGCTATTGGAAAGCAACTTGGGTGGTCTATGAGTTGAGTGGAGTAGAGTCTCTGGGTGTCTCCTATGTCGGTTAAACTTTGTTAGGTTGATGGAGTCTCAGATATAGCTCCAGCTCTGTTGCAGGAGGGTTTAGCAAAGAGACAGTATCCTCTGCTCACCCTGATGCCAGACATTTCAGTTTCTCCCTGCACACCACTGGTGCTGTTCAAGCTGCTACCCCAGTGCTGAAGATCAGAGGGAGTGAGTCTGAGTAGATGAGTCCATGTGTGGTTTCCTTAAGAGGAACTACTTAGGGCTGCAGCAGTTTTTTACACCAACCCAATCTTCTCTGGTTTTTGCAGCAGGAAATTGTGGGGACTTATCTTCCTGGCACTGGAACCTTGGGTTGAGTATGCCTCATGTGGTTCTGGAACTGTCACTGTTGTTTTACCCCTCCCAATTGTTTTTACCACGGAGTCGTGGGACCAACCTTTCCACATCTGCACCTGTTCTACCAGTCTGGATGGATGTGCTTTCTTCAATACTTTAGTTGTCTGACTTCCATTTAGCTCAATTTCTGAAGTTCCTGCATGATGGTTGTTCTATATTTTAGTTGTCATTTTGATATGCTTGTGTGGAGAGGAGCGCCATGTCTGCCTATGCCCCCATCTTGACCAAAATTCTATTCTTTTTTTTTTTAATGTGTATTGACTTTAATGTGCAGTATCTCATACATACACATATATCAAATATCAAAAAGAAGTAAAGTAATACATTTTGGTATTAAATTTAAAATATTTCACTTGGAGGATCCAGATATAGTCATTATAAGTGTATTCCTTTTTATAGTAAATTTTAGACTGTTTCCACAACTACAGAGGGAAATAAAAAAATGATTTAATTTCTAAATCCTAAAAGTACTTTTTAATAAGAGCAAACTGACAGTAACCAGAAGGGAGAGGGGACAGGTTAACAGGGAAACTGGGGAAGGGTAATTAAGGAATATATATAAAGGTTTTGTATCCAAAGCGACAATAGGGTAAGATTGAGGGTGGGAGATGTAGATGGGAGGGATGGGGGAGTAGTGAGAGGAAAATGGAAAAACCGCATTTGAAAAACTACAAAAACAACAATAAACAAACAAACAAACAAACAAACAAACAAATAAATGTAAAAAAGGAGAAATCTGAATAGCACATTAAAAAAAAAACTTTTATTCGTATTTTGTTTGAAATAACCAGAACAAGATTGCAACAAAAATTCCACAAGATTAAAAATTATCCTTTCAAAACACAGAGCAGATCCCATAATCAAAGAGTACCTTTTTCTCACGGTATATGTTAGCCTTAAAACAGGAAAAGTAGGTAAAATGCTAACCCACTGCTCTGTTTGAAAATTGACAAGGAAAATAGAACAGATCAAGGCATTTGCTGTACAAATTACACCTCCTTTCAATGCTATCTAACAGGTAGTGTTAAATCTGTTGAACAGAACAGACTGATCATTGAACACATGCACACACACTGATACATTTTTCTTTGGTTAAATGGATTAGCTGATATAGGTATTTGTGGTTTAGAGCAAAGATGTTTAAATCCTCCATGTAATTATGTTATTTCAAATGTATTTTTAGAAAACTATATTTATCTCTCTTGTCCTGTGCTCTAAGTGCAAGATGCTGCCACAATTCAACAGGCATATTTTAAGTATAATTCTACTTGTAAATGCAACATGAGCCTCTTACAATTGTTTTCTTTTTCTTTTTTCTTTTTTCTTTTTTTTTTTTTTAGCGCACTAAGCTGAATTCTTTTCTCAGACACAATATATATCCATACTCATTACTCAGAAATGATTACCCAGTTTTATGGGTTTTCCAGGTATTTGACTTCTTCCTTCTTACAGAATTTCTTACTTTTCAGGTTGGTCAATGGCTGTGATACTGCCCTTAAATAAACCATGAATTCTGAGATGCAAATAGATTTTATGCAAATGTCCACAAGGCTGCACATTCTATGTGAAACCTTCCACAAATAATTCCCAGTCTTCTTTGGGAACTCAGGGCCCAGAGAAGAAGGAGAAGAAACACCTGTGACTAAACCATCTGCCCATTGTGTGGTGGAGGGACTTCCCCAGTCTCCTCTTTGACCCTCCAACCAACCCAGAAACCCAGGCCCTGGGGGATGGTTTTGATCATAGAAAATATTGCCACTATAACACCCTGATGTTACACTGACTGCAGTCTTTCTTTTGGGTACAGCACACACCTGTTTATGCTGTCTAAAGAGAGAACCTAACCCTGTGAGGAGTTACCAATGCCCTGTTCATTGGAAACTGATGAGGAGGTGGAAGAGTCCACTGGGAGGTTATGGGAAAGCATCCTAGAGAGAACTACTTGGGATCCAGGGCCAGCACAAGTTAGTGGGCTGCACTGTGCAAGTGTAGCACCCAAGGGAAAATAGGGCCTGGAGGTTAAGCGAGGCCTGAGATGCTCCCAGAGGCATCTAGACCCAAGCCACATTGAGCCTGAGGGATCTACTCTGATCTTGGAAGCTAAATAGTGTAAGGCCCTGTTAGTACTTGGGTGTGAGACTGCCAGGGAGGGAGACCAGGCACTGTAGGCTTTGGCTTGCCTGTCTTTTACTGTCCACCCACAGGCAATGGATAGGGGGTTTTCTTTCATCTTCTTGTAACTCTAGGTTCTGCTTGCCCAGGTTGTTGATCATCTGCTCCCCACTGCTCCTGAATATCCTGGATATACTGCCCATACTGGTCACTGCTTATCTGGGGGTTGGGGCTTTTCCCAGTACCAAGCACTGGAGAGGCAGACAACAGCAAGTGTTTGGGAACTTGGAGGACAAAGAACAATGAGAATGAATACCCTGTAAGTACTGACCATCCCATGGGCCATGGAGGGAGTTCCCAAACCTCCTCTTAGAACCTCCAGAGTAACCCTAAAACTCCTGCATTGCAGTAGGACAAGGATCACGGAGGGTGTCTCACTTTCACCAAATTCCTTGCATCCTCACTACGACCCTCTCATTTGGCATGGCACCCAAAGTCTTAATCCACCTAGGGAGGGTGACAATCTGTGGCCTCATGTAGTGCTTTCCCTCCATTGCACTGGAGGAGGTGGCAGAGGGGCATGAGGGAGGCTCCCAGTATGGCATTGCAGACAGAGAGATTAGGGACAAAACCCAACCAGAGGCAGGTGGGCTGCATTGTGCTGTGTTGCACCCAATGGAAGACAGGACTCTGTAAGAGAGGATGGGGCTCTAAATGCCCCCAGAGCCTCCCCACATTTGGGCAAGTATCAGTGTGTCATTCCTTTGCAGGTTTCCAAATATCCCATCATAAGCATTTCAGATGGAACCATTAGTAAATGGATTTACCCACGTGTTACATAGTTCGAATCCCATTTTCCACTTTGAGCACACTCATAGAAGTCAAAAAATGTGAATGCAGAAATAAGACAGAAGCTGGGAGATTTACCTTGGCTGCTCAAGGTCCTACACCCCACGACTGAGATCGCACTAAAGTCTGCAAAAACCAGGATCCCTTTAAGCCCTGTGTCTTGTACTACCCAAGACATGGAGTAAAAGAATCTGGGGATTGCCATTCTTTTCCATTTTGGAGACAGTCTTCAAAACGACCAAAAACCGGTATTTCCTTAACATTTACAAAGAGATTGTTGGTTTTTAGTTTTACTTGAAATTGACTTATGACCCTGTAATTATGGAGATAACCAGCTTGAAAATGTGACACAGTTGAACATTTCAGGAAGTCAGAAAGCTAATTTCAGGAGAGATATCTGAGATGATGACTCAGGAAAGAGAAAATCAGTTGTGCTGGTGAACAACAAACAGATGACCCTGAGTATCACTGAAAAAAGTGCACACCATGAACCACTGTGATACAGCTGAACACAGGGTGGTTTAGAGTTAAAAGAACGATGAATTCAAGGTCAGGCTGGATGCAAGAAAGGGCCCACCACCAGTGTGATCTTATCCCCAAGTCCTAAATAAGTCTGTTTCCCTCACCTAATGAAATATCTTGAAGGGAATAGTAGTAGAATGAAGCCCAACTAAACTCAAACTGTACATAGAAAGGCAAAATCATTTCTCAGCTACAGCATTCCTGTCCCTCCAGAAAAGGAAATATCTGGGTGAGCACCAGATCTACGTTCTGTTGGTGATTATGATATGTGACTTATGTAATGTTCCAGCTTGATCCTCTCAGTGTGACTATAACAGCATCTTGTCCCCGGGAGATGATTGCATTGGAAAGGCCATCCAGACAACATACAACAGAAAGTTTCTCTCCACTCTCATCCAATTTTATTTCTCCACATTACAAGGACATGGATGGGTGGGAAAAGACAGTCCCAGGTTCCAGTCTTGGAATTCCTACAAATAAGTGATGTGACGTTAAGAGAGCAAACTTGCCCTTAGTATTCCTTATGAGGAATAGGGAGACGAACAAAGCAATTAACTTAAGGGGTTATTTTTGTAGTTAGTGAAAACGGTGTATTTTTATTTTCAAATATTCTGTTTTAAGAAATTCTTTTTTTTGTTTGTTTTTTTTTCTTTTTTGAAAAATCCCGCTTGGTATATAAGAATATGAGAATAAAGGGTTCGTGACGACAGTGAAGTTCAGGTTCTGAACGGCCTGAGTAAGAGACACCAACGGAGGCACACGACTTGATGCACAACCAAGCGGCCACACAGCCTGTAGGAAAGCTCCCTTGGAGTGTTTCTCCTCCTTCCCTAGGTGAGCATTCCTCTCACACTGGGGAGCATTGCCTAGAGCCTTGCCCCGTTCCTTCCATACCGCTCTGGGCCCTCTCTCTCCTCGACCTGGAGCCTGCCAAAGTTTTCTTTTCTTTTCTTCTTTTCTCGGAAAAATCCCGCTTGGTACCAAGTAACCTTAGAGCAGACCTGTCTTCCGGTGTCCGTCCACATCGGCGCACTTACTTCAAAGGGGATGCACGTCTCCCTCGCCAATTACTCGCCGGCGCCTTCATTCCGCTTCTTGATCAGAATCCTCCGAGGTGCCAATGTTTCAGGCCCGCCACGTTTCACCGCGTTTGAGCGCGTTGTCATTGTGTCGATAACAGGGGAGATGAGAAGACACTAGCCGGCGAAGATTTCCGTTCAATACACATTCTCCTCTGGACGAGGCCTATAGCCGTAACGCCCGTGCAGATGAAGCGCACCTTTTCCTCGAAATGTCAGAGTGTCTCAAGAGAGAATTCAGACGAGCTATTGGATTTCCTGTCTCTCCTGTTTCTGGTGATTTGCTCTTGAGGGAGTCACGGTGGGAGGAACGATCGGAAGTGCACGTTGATCCTCGCTGCAGCCCAGGGAAAGCCTGCTGACCCCACAAAGTGGTGGGCAGCCGGAGATTTCACTACCGGGTTCAGGACACAGCTGTGCCTCACTGTCGCTTCCGACCGTGCGGCTTGATATTTCTCATAGCGTCTGAAAATACGGCAGCCGACCGGGGGTGTTCCGTTCAACTGGGCAGAGAGTTTTCACGGGGCAGACTCTCCGGGATGACAGGGTAGGCTCCAGTGCAAATCTTTGGGGTGAGCTGTGATGTTCAGAAGACCTAAGTGTTGATAGTGGTGCTTCTCCTGTGACCCGAAAGAACTGACCTTTGTTTACACAGAACGTAGATGCCCTTTGAAACATGAGAATTAAGGGTTTGTGACCACAGTGAAGTTCAAGTTCTGAATGGCCTGAGTAAGAGACACCAACAGGGAGACACCACTTGATTGAAAACCAAGCAGCCACACAGCCTATAGGAAAGCTCCCTTGGAATGTTTCTCATCCTTCCCTAGGTGAGCACTTGTTTCACAGTTTGGAGCAGTTCCAAGAGTGTTCCTGGGTTCTAATCATACTGCAATGAGTCTTCTCCCCGACCCAGAGCGTGCGAAAGTGTTTTTGGAAAAATTCCGGTTGTTACAATATAACCTTATTTCAAACTTGTCTTCTAGTGTTTATCCACACCACTACACATTCTTCAAAGAGGATGGACCTCACTGGACACCTTCAATTTTTGGAGACACTGCCAAGAAACAGAGTCATTGTAGCTCTACCTAATATAAGGAAACAAGTACTGAGGGTGCCAGTATGAGAACACAAAGAAACAGTGTAAGAATGAAAAAGGAGATTAAAATTTTAGAAAAAGAGCTAAAGCAAATGAAGAGAAGCAATCTATGGGATGCAATGTTCAAAGCACTGATTATAAAGATGCTCAAGGAACTTATTTCCAGAACCATAAAAGGACCCACTCAGTAGTGAAGGAAACACTAATTGCAGTAAAGAACAATTTACAGTTAATAAGAGTAGAGTTGGTGAAGCCAGGAATCATCAATGATTTCAAACATAAGGAAGAAAATACAACCGACCAGAAAAACAAGAACAAAGAATGCAAAAAACTCAGGACTGTATGAAGAGCAATGGGACATCTTCGAATATTTCAACCTTCACATCACAGGGGTGTAAGAAGGAGAACAGTAAGAGCAAGAAACTGGAACTTCATCTGTAAAGACAGTGAATAATAACTTCCCTTAACTGGGGAAGGAAATAGTCATGCAAATTCAGGAAACACAGCGAATTCCAATTATGATGTTCGGAAACAGGGCAGTTCCAGGACACATCATAATTAAAAGGCCAAAAGTAAAAATAGATACCCTTAAAAGCAGGAAGAGAAAAGAAATTAGATACCACATGGCTTCCAAATGGGTGGAAGGAGAGGGAGAATGGCTGAAGAGGAAAGGAGATTAAGAAGTACTAGAAGGTATTTACAAATTAGCCATGGGGATGTAAAGAACAATAGAGGAACAGGATAGCCAAAGAATTTATACACATGAAACATGGACATGAACCATGTTTGGGGAATTGCCTGATGGGGTAGGGGATGCTGAGTGGAGCAGGGCAAATGGGTAAAATTAGGACAAATGTAAGAGCATAATCGATGAAATGTAAATAACATTAGAAAGAATGAGAATAGAAAAAATAAAGATATGACATATACATATGAATATGTAATGCACTATTTACATTGTTTTATTTAATTTTCTGTTCTCTTAACTATGTCATTTCAATGTCATAAGTTAGTAAATATTTTAAATCTTTTTTTTACTATAATGTTCTTGTAACAACATTTTGGTGGATTCTATGTTTTCCTTTTAAAAGTATGCTTTGATGAGTATTTTGCCATCATGATAGCAGAAATCTACACACCATTAGTGATTTATTTGCATCTATTTAATTATTTCTGTGATAGAACTGTTTTTATATATTACTGTCTATTACTATTTGTTATGTTTTCTATTCATTTTCAACACTGTCCGGAACATTACTTTAGTTATATTTTGTTTGTTGTTGCTTTTTTTTTGAAGCCGCATATGTAGTAATGTCACAAAACCCCATTTTGAAGACAAAATAGGGCATCAGTTAAAACATAAAACACGGAAAAGCTCATATTATGAATCGTTAGCCTTTTGTCTCTGAATGTATGGCAATGTTCTGTCTGAGTTTATTATTATACACTGGTCTTCAATTTTGTTTGCTATGTTAACAGACATGGAGTGTTTATTTTATACTCATGGACAACAAGATATTCATTTTTAATGAGTTCTTCCTTTGATTGTGTTTTTATGACAATGTGTATCCTAAATCAATAAAATGTACTAATGCCTTTCTGAAGTGTAAGATTTTAGTTGTGTCACTTTTATTTAGAACTTGCCTTTTAATTATTTCTTCTTATATCTTAATTCACTTAGTCATAGTTACAGTAGACTCTCTTTTTAAAAAATGTTAATTTCATAATATCACAAAGGGAGGACAGAGGTAGTTAAGGAAGAGCTACTACCTTTCATGACAGGAAGGATGGAAATGCAGAGCATTATGCTAAGTGAAATAAGCCAGGCAGTGAAAGACATGTACCATATGATCTCACCTAAAAGTGTAAAGTTATCAACAAAACAAACAAGTCTGCAAGATATGACCAGCAACGTGGAAAATAAAAGGAAAATACTGACTTTAAGCACAGGGGAGGAGGGGCTGGATGACAGGGGAAAGAAGGGAATGTGTCACCAAGGAACGTGCATTAAGGACCCGTGGACCAAGCCAATTGGGGCAATAATTGAGGGTGGGAGTTTGGACTGGGTGGGGATTGGGAATGATGTGGTGGGGGAATTTTGACAAAAACAAAACAAAATGAATAGACAGGGGAATTTAAGGATAGTGTAGGAAATTGTAAAACAAAAGAACTGATATTTGAAACACATAAGAACAAAGTAAGAGAGGGGGTGATTATATTAGGTGCAGTGAGGAGCGTATTTGATAAAACATACAAAAACAACCCAAAGTAAAAACCGTCTTGGAGGTCATTAATTAAATATTCACTTGTAATTAAATAAACATTATGTTTAAAGTGCTTTGTAAACTTCAGTGTACTCTTTAAATGTTAGTTATTATCATCGATGGTAGTTAATAATCTTTCTTTGTTTTTTCTCATATCAATGGTAACGAATCCCTGCAACACTAAGTTTTAAATCCTTCCATGCAATTATATCTTATGGATTCATTACTGAAGAGTACTGAAAAGGAATATCGGTCACTTGTAGATTTTATATTGCTTATTCTATTGGAAACACATGAGTATATAAACTCCAGATTCATGGTTTTGTTTTATGTAATGTCTGTTCTTTTGTTCTTCTATATGTAACACTTTTAAAGGAATTAGACAGTGATACATGTGGGTAATTTTGCATTCAGAGTGTTTACATGTTCATAACAAAACCCTGAATTTATCTACCACCTCTGTTATTGACAGGTAAAGTGCAAGACTAGGTGGGATTATGTTGAATTTAATGAAAAATAAAAAGATATTAAATTTTTAATAATGAAAATTTACCGTAAGATTTGTATTTTTAAATAAAAGTTGAGTGAGGACACACACAAAGAAACAGGAATTATCTGCTGGGGCACAGGCCTCTTGTAATAGAGGGTTCCCGAACAGGGTGAATGTTCTAGGAAACCATCTGTATCACTGTACCAGCTGAAATTGTTGTAATAGGCTGCGTTAGACTTCAGAGAGCTTTTGGTTTTTACACAGATTTTATTGATTATGCTATTATACTTCTCCCATTTTTCTCCTCTCCATCCCCCTCTGCCCAGTACAGCCATTCCCTCCAGCTTTCCCTGCTCATAGTTCGCGTTCATGGGTCATGCACATAAGTTCTTTGGCACCTCCATTTACTATACTATTCTTAATGCTCCCTTATTGTGTTTCTACTAATTATGATTGTTATTCCTTGTTCCATTTTACCCACCCTCCCTCTCCCCACTGATAACCCTCCACTTGATCTCCATATCCTCGATTCTCATTCCTGTTCTAGTTGTTCATTTAGACTTTTTTCTTTCTTTAAGTTCAGTTGTTGACAGTTGTGAGTTTGTAGTCATTTCTCCCTAGCTAGTGTTTATCTTCTTTTTCTTACATAAGTCCCTTTAACTTTTTATATAATCAGGGCTTAGTGATGACGAACTCCTATAACTTTACCTTATCTGGGAAGCACTTTCTCTGCCCTTCAATTCTAAATAATAGCTATGCTGGATAGAGTAATTTTGGATGTAGGTCTTTGCCTTTCATTATTTTGAATACTTCTTTCCAGGTGCTTCTTGCCTGTAAGGTTTTTGTTTTGTTTTGTTTTGCATTTTGAGAAATCAGCTGATATTCTCATGGGAACTCCTTGGTAGGTAACTGTCTCATTTTCTCTTGCTGCTTTTAAGATTCTCTCCTTATCTTTAGTCTTGTGTAGTTTAATTATTATGTTTCTTGGTGCGTTCACCCTTGGACTCTCTGAGCTTTCTGGACTTGCATGCCTATTTCCTTCACCAGATTGGGAAAGTTCTCCCTCATGAGTTTTTCAAATAAATTTTCAATTGGTTGCTGATTCTCTTCTCCTTCAGGTATCCCTATGATTCAAATGTTGGAACTTTTAAAGTTGTCCCAGAAGTAACTCAGCCCCTCCTCATTTTTTAAAATTCTTGTTTCTTTATTCTCTTCCAGTTGAATGTTTATTTCTTCACTCTGTTCCAACACTTTGATTTGAATCACCATATTTTTGCTTCACTGCTGGATTCCTGAATATTTTTCTTTGTATCACTTTACATGACCAACACTTCTTCCTATATATTGTGACCATATTCAGGCATTTTAGTAAGCATCCTGAGTACAAGTGTTTTGAACTCTGCAACTGATAGTTTGGCAATGTCCTCACCCCTTGGATCTTTTCTTTCTTAGGGCACATATTTCCTTGTCACAGAGCCCTGTTATATTGAAAGAGACAGAGCCTTAATAGTTCTCCATAGCTGGGGAACCCATTTGATGGATTATGGCAGTGTCCATGGAGGAGAGTTCAGATAGGAAACAATGCCACATGATCAGATCTTCAGTCATTTTCCCATTTTCATAGACAGTAGTGAACATGGTTACATCAGACTCTGGAGGGTATATGGCAAAGAATTATTGAAGCCACCTGCCTGCTGTGTATCAGCAAAAATGATTTCCTTTGTCCTGAGTCATGATCCCAGTTTTCTCCCATGAAATGGGCTACCCAATCTTCCTGAAAAGTTCGAGGACTTGTCCCTTCTCACTTTTTCCTGTCAGGAATCTCCATAATTAGTGAGTCAAAATTCAATTTCGAAACAAACAAAGACAAAAACAACCACAACACCCTATCTCTATTATAAATCAAGAAGATCTTCGTTTTGTGGTTGCCGCCGCACACCACCTCAAAGCTGGAGGAGAATGCCATTTGCCAGAGTCTCTCTCCTGAGGGGTCGATGAAGTCTCAAGGCATGAAGGGAACGTGGTTCACCCAGATTTTGGAGAGGTCTCGGGTCTGGGGTGCAGGAGCTTGAACAGCCAGCGTAAATCTGTCTGCTTCTGGCTTCTGATTTCTATAATCAAGCTGTTTGTCTCCTATGACTGCCTACCAATGGGCACAGGGGACATGGAATTGGCAGCTCATGGAAAAATCCATTGAGTAATGATTCCACCTGAAAGACTTCCAATGGGACGTTTGGAAGCCGGGGAAAGGCATGACACACTCCTTCCCACGCAAAGGTGTGGGAGCCTGGAAACAGCGGCACCACATGGCCCTCTGCTTGGGGCAATGGTAGGTACAATCGCCACTTTGGAAGCAGCATGGGTGCCCATCAGAGCCCTTGTAGATTAAATACAGGAGCACAGAACTGTGATCCGTTGTTCTTTGTGTCTCTTTTTTTGTACAGGTACTTCATGTTTTTGTGTTCCCAAACCGTCTAGCCTCCATTCAGACCCTGGAAAGCAAGGCCGTCCACTCCATTCGTCCTCCACATCATGTTAACAATTCGGCCTCTTTCTTGGTTGCATGTCCCTTAGCACAGAGGGACAGTTCAGAGAAAAAGGACATTTGTATTTTGAGAGGAAACTCATGGGACCTGTCAATTGCCTTTGGCAGCACTGTCGTTTCCACTGGCGAGCTCATTGATCCTTTCACACAGTGTATTGTTTTATTTTCTCTACCTTGAATATTTCTTCAGGATCTTAATCCTATTCCATATCTTCTCATTTTGATAGAACCTGTATTTCCTTTTCCTTTTCTTCTACGTGAAGTTCACATTAGTGAGTTCTTTCTCAGTCTATGAGAAATGGAATTATTTCATTTATTTCTTCTTCTGATTGTTCTTCTTGTACTCAAACATGATAGAAAGAGAGACGTTCACTTTTATTGCACCACTTCACTGAATCCTATTAGCAATTATGTTATTTTTTGGATGACCTGAGGTTTGTCATATAAAGTGTTATGCCATCTGCCAATCGTGACCCTTATTTCCACCCCATATTTTTCTTTTCTTTAAATTCTTATCCTTAACTGATGATTGTGGCTAGAGACATGCAAGACCGTGTAGAATAAGAATGGTGAGGCTGAGCCTCCTCTCTTTTTTTATGGGCTAAGCATTCATTAATGGTTCTTTTCTTCCTAATGCTGTCAGCCCTAGAGCTTCCTGTTTGATTGCCAGTTCGATTCACCTGTGTACTTCTGCTTTGGGGCTGATGGGTGTTTTCAGGGATTTGTCCATTGGACTTGTCGTTGGAAATGGCCATCCTGTCTACTTCTTGAGGGTTGCTCTGAAACCTTTCACCCACTTCCACACAGCTGTGGGATGTGCTTTTCTCCTTTCTTTCTATTGCCTTGGCTTTTCTGAGCCCGTTTCTCTTACTGGTGGAATGAGGTTGCTTCACTCAGATTATTTTTTCCCTCTACCCTTGTGTCAGTCCTGTAGAGCCGCCAAGACTGTTGGTGAAAATAAGTGGCTAG
Organism: Mormoops blainvillei; assembly: GCA_004026545.1. NCBI lineage: Eukaryota > Metazoa > Chordata > Mammalia > Chiroptera > Mormoopidae > Mormoops > Mormoops blainvillei. The sequence continues at coordinate 26,748 of PVJD01008431.1, forward strand.
GAGGCCTCTCAGTCTTCGTAAGTTTTTCTTCCCATTCACATTCATCTGTAGGAATCTTTCGGCTGTAAAAGTATTTTCTCCTTATGGACGTATTGTTTGTGTAGAGGCATGAGGCATGCTTCTCCCATAACATCTGTTGTGTGTCCCTTTGAGCTCCACTTGGAATTCAGTTGCCTAGCATTGTGTTTGGAAAACAAGGGGGATGAAATGTCAAAATGTTTTGAGTTTTTCGTCGTGTGCTGTCTCTTGGTAAGTCATCTCTTTTGAAAAGACTCCGTGTGCCATAGGCAAAACTGATAATGTGCGGCTCTTGGGTGAAGAGTTCTCAAACTCCCTAAGAGGGCAAGGGGATCTAACGTGGGGGTTGAGGCCTGTATTTTCGTACTAAATTCTTGACAGCACATTATTTGAAAATAAAAATAAACTGTCCACCCCGAACTACGAAAAATAACACTGAGCCTCAAAGGCTTTAAGGCTTGACGCATTGCGGGTAAGGCTTTCGAAAGACAAGTTCGCTCTTTTAATGTCACCTCCCTTCTCCTTGGCAATTCCAAGATCGGAACCTGGAAAGGTCTGTTCCACACCCATGCAACTGTATTTGAGAACTGCAGAAAGAAGGCTGCATAAGGGTGGACAGCAAACTTCTGTGGGATGTTTTCTGGGTGGTCTCACCCAGGGACCAGATGCTGTCATCTTCCCATCAAGAGACACAAGATGGAACATCAGGGAAGCAACATCACCATCAAACTACCAAGAGAATGTAGGTCGGGTGCTCATGCAGACGCTTCCGGAGCTGGAGGGACAGGAATGCCCAAGCTGAGAAATTATCTGACCTTTGGAGGTACACTTGGAGTTTAGCTGGGCTGCCCAATTCAATCACTCCCTTCCAGACAGTCTGTTAGGGGAGGAGAAGAGACCTCCGTGTTGGCAGAGGGAAACAGGCCCACATAGGACAGGGTCATGAGCTCTCTCTGATGGTGGCCCCTTTCTTGCCTCCAGCCCGGCGTTGAATTGATCGCCCATGGCACTTGTAACCACCATTATGCTCAGGTCATTCCCTTCTCACAAGGAGGTTCTCCGTGCGCACTGGTTTCAGTGACACTTGGAGCCACCTGTCTGCTGTTTATCAGCAAAAACCACTTCCTCTTTCCTGAGTCCTGATCTCTGCTCCCTCCCCTGAAGTGGGCTACCAGTTTTCCTGAAACATTTGAGCACTTGTCCCTTGCCACTTGTCCCTGTCAGGAATCTCCACAGTTGGCATGTCGAAATCCAATTTCGAAACAAACAATGACAGCAAATGCCCATCTTTATTGTAAATCACGAAGATCTTTTTTAGGGGGTTGCTTTTGAACACCTGCTCTAATCTGGAGGAGAATGGCATTTGCCAGGTTCCCTGCCTCCACATGACGGGGTCGATCAAGCCTCAGGGCTTGAAGGGAACGTGGTTCCCCCAGACTTTGCAGGGGTCTCAGGTCTGGGGTGCAGGACCTTGAGCAGCCAGCGCAAATCTCTCTGCTCCTCTCTTCTCATTTCTCTAATCAAGCTGTTTGTCTCCTCTGAATATCTTGCCAGGGGGGCACAGGACTTGGACTTGGCAGCAGTTGGAAAGCTCGGTTGATTCATGGTTCCACCTGAAAGGCTTCCGATAGGACGTTTGCAAGCCAGGGAAAGGAACGAAGCACTCCTGCCTGAGCGAAGGTGTGGGAGCCCAGAGGCGCTGGCGCCACATGCCCCTCTGTTTAGGGCCACGTTATGTACAATCGCCAATCCGGAAGCAGCCCAGTTGCCCATCAGAACCCCAGTAGATGAAATACATGAGCACAGGACTGGGAACTGTCGTTCCCAGACAAAGTGATGAACACTCTTGTCTCTACTGATCAAAGATGTTCTTTGCAAAGCCCTCGGAAAGTGTCTTGAGTCAAAGAGCAAGAAGCTGAGGCCTCGATTGTGGAAACCTCTCACGTGAGGATTGTCCTCTGTGGGAGCACCAGAATGACAATGGTTTCCAGGTGACAGTTCTGCTCACTTCTACCCTTCGGAATGTGAAACGGCAGATGACGGTGTGGGCCACAAGAGATTTCACTTAAGCTTCCCTAGAAAGTTCAAAGTAAATACGATGGAACACTTGGTGGCTGTAGTTTGTCTTGTGTCTTCACATAGGCCAAAGACATTCAGTTTGACTGAAATTGAACATGGACTTGAATATCCTGCTTGAGATAGACTTGTGAGCAGTGTTCACGGTTAAAGTTTGGCCTCTTGTTCAGTAGATTTCAGGGTTCAGGATATCAGTTCCAGGGAGAAGCATAGGAATTAGTGTTTCTTCTGAAGGAACAGCATTCAAGAGTCAAGTCTCTTAAAGATTTCCCGCTGAAGCCAATTAACGCCCTGGTTCTCGAGGACAAAACACAAATCCCTTGAAGTCCTCCACACAGCTGATGACAATGAACCTGTGCTACCACTCTGCTCTGGAGGGGACAGTCCTCAGATGGATGGCCCTGCAAAGGGCACCTTTTCCTTCCTGTCATCGCCAATGTGCGGTTTCAGCCTCAGAAGGGCCTTGTATCAAACTGAGTGTAAGAAGTGAACTGAACTTCTCCAACTGTATGTGGTGCTGAACCTAAGGAGCAAAGTACAAACCAACGAGTTGGCTACTCATCCCAAGCCAGCTTGTCACTTACTTAAAGCTATAGGAAAGTGTTTGGCCATGCTTAAGAGTTTTTTACTCAGAGTCGGGTAAGGTTCTCTTAGCAGCAAGGCCTATAGTTCCAAAGTACACTTCCTCCCCATGATGTGACGCATCAATCTGCATGAATTGCAGTTAAACAGTTCTTGTCAAAGAACTTTTACACTGTCTGGTGGAACAGACATCAAAACCAAGGCCATATTTGCCTACAGTTTTTTCTTGGACCCTAGGCAAAGGGAACCTTGGACTGAGAATAGAGTGCTAAGTGAAATCTCTGATCAGTTCTTCACATGAGAACCTGAACGCACAGACACCTGTCTTGGTGGTATCAGGTTGAACTCTGTGTCCATATGACCTCTGAAATAAAGGATTCCTTTCCTCTTTGGCTGATGTTATTTCTTCTTACGTCTGCAGAAGGGGCTCTACAGAAGGTCATTCACTTCAGCCCGAATTCAAATGATATTGCATGAATATCCTGGTAGAAATGCACATTCTGACAGTGAATATTGTTAAAGTTTGGCCTAATGTTCTGTAGACTTCAGGTTAAATGTCATCAGTTGTAGCCAGCAACGTAGAAAATCACATTCTTTTGAAGTTGGACAGGTAGTGCTTCGTGTCTCTTAACTACCATGTGACACAGGTAGTTTGGCACTGTTTCTCAAAGACAAAGTCACATGACTTCAAAACCCCGACTCAGCTTCTGAGAATCACTGCAATGGGCATTTAACAGAAGCTCATGAACCCAATACATCTTAAAGAGGGTCGTAATCTGTCTTGGTCTGTCTCTCATGCCCTCTAACCTATTGTGCATTGCCAGAAGTGTGTTGAGTCGAGTTCATACAATACGACCTGACGGTCGCTTAGTGGGAGAGACTATGGTTCCTAAGTAGAAGCTGTCCTTACAAAGTGATGAACACTCTTACCTCTAGTTATGATAAAATATATTCTCTGCAAATTCACTGGAGAGTGTCTCATGTCAAAGAGCATGAAACCGAGGCCTTGATCATGGATCTCACAGAGCGCAGGTCAGCAATGAAAACATTCTCAGAGAGCTACTGAAACTCTTTTTCTAGCTCCAAAACTGTCAGTGGATCTTATGACTCTTTACGTTCTCAAGTTGCATAAGAATCTTACACTCAATGTTCCTTAATGTGTTCTTAGAAGCAGAAATAGTTATTCCACATAGACCATGCAGTTACAGTCTACAGCTTCACTTGTGCACTAGTGGTTTCTGAATATCAAGTGGAATGTAAACCCAAGAGTCCACTGTAGTCCTGGAAGTTCTTATCCTTCAAGAAATCTCTTGGGAAGGTTTAAAATACTTCAAGAGCAGGGTGCATCGAGATTATTTCACCCCAAGCAACTATTTCTGTCAAACACTTCTACAAAGTTTGTAGGCCTAATATCTGCGCCCATTTCAGTAGGCGATGAATACTAGTGATGACTGAGAGAAAGAGCGCTGGTCAGGGATGAATGCATTCCTGGGGAACCATGAAAAACAATTTTGTAAACTCAAAGCAGTCTGTGGATAAAGACAGTTATGTCCCTTTCAAAACGAACTAAGCTTCTTTCAGGCGGTTTTCCACAAGGCATTCTTCCAAGCAGAACTCTCTATTCTCCTTAGTACGTGCAGTGCGTTACGCCCCTCCAGAAAAGCTCCGTCCAGATTTCTGAATCTAAAGTAAATATGGACAAGAGATAGAACTGTCCAGGATGTGCATTTAATTCAAGAAAGGTGCAGGAAAAGCTTCGAACTCTGCCATGCCACTTTCTAAAGAGATTACTACATACGAAGCGGGTTTTTTTGGTGCTATTACTATAGTGTTTCAAGCGGAAATATACATACTCTTTTCAGTACATGATAACTCAAGTGATGTGTGAGATCATGCATGCAGTTCAGTGAGGTATCCGCCCTTACACAGCTATGAGAAACCCTTTCCCAGGTAGAAATCATCAGTGGGTTTCTGCGACGATATCTCTTTTGAAGTAGAAGGAGCATCCTGCACACAGTTTCCTCTATTCTTTCAAGAAGAATAATGGAGTCCACCGAGGATATCAGGGCGCACTCTCCTCCTGGAGTTGTATTCCACGGGTGAGAGAATTTCCAAGGGAATGTATATTCGCAGTCTACGTGTATTCCGTCAAGTGCATTGCCTTCGGAAAACAGGGATGTGAAGAGCTCTTGCACTTGAGGGCTCGTGGTACTGAGATGATTTTGTGCCAGATGTTTTTCTTTTTCTGAATCACACTTCGGTGGCATTTTTCGAGCAACTGTGCATTGTCTTCTCGGTGTAATGAATGTGAGTGCAGCCTGAGAAACTGAGTGCAGGTCAATAGTGAATACATTCTTGGAGGGCTACTGAAAACCCTTTTTCTAGCTACAAAACCATCATAATCCTACAATTATGTATGTTTTTAAATAGCATAAGCCTCTTCCTGTCAGTTTTCTGTAATGCATTCTTATAAGCACAAATACTTATTCCACCCAGGCCATGCAATTGCAGTCTACTGCTTCACTTGTGCACTATTGGCTTCTGAACATCAAACGAACGAAAACCCAAGGGTGCACTGTAGTCCTGGAAGTTCGTATCCTTCAAGAAATCTCTTGGCAAGGCTGAAGTTTTTTGAAAACTTCAGGAGCACTGTGCATTGAGCTTATATCCCACCAGGCAGCTATTCGTGTCAAACACTGCTGCGAAGATTGTGGCCTAATATATGTGCCCAGTTCAGTATGTGATGAATACTAGTGATGACTGCGATAAAAAGCACCGGTCAGGGATGAATGCATCCCTTGTCAGCCACAAAAAAACTACTTTGTAGAACCAGACCACTCAGTGGATTCTCATGATTATGTCTCCTTTGAACGAACTAAGCATCTTACATGCAGTTTTCCACAGTATTCTTCCAAGCAGAACCCTCTATTCTACCTAGAACATGCATGTGCAGTACACCACAGGAATTGCACCACAGGAATTGCACTGTACATATTTGTGAATCCTAGTGAACATAATCTATGGATATAAAAGTGCTCAGAATCTGTGAGGTGTAATTCCTGTGTTCAACTGTACGTTCATGTTTAGGTAGTATACAGTGTTCTGCTTGAAAGAACACATGATGGAAATTGGATATCAGTTTCCAGTTTGTTTTGAAGCAGACATAGCTGTGTGAATCCACTGACTGCTCTGTCTACAAGGCTGTTTTTCCTGGCTCCCTAGGAATGCATTCTTCCCTGACTGGTGCTTTTTATCTCAGTCATCGCTAGTATCCATCACATACTGAGCTGTGCACATACATTAGGCCTACAATCTTTGTAGAAGTGTTTGCTGTTAACACCCACTTGATGCAAAACAATCTCAGTGCACAGTGGTTCCGAAGTTGTTTAGGGACTTCAAAAGAGATTTCGTGTAAGATTAAAACTTCTAAATCTTACTGGACTCTTGTGTTTATATTCACTTTCCTATTCAGAAACGAATAGTGGACAAGTAATGTATAGACTGCAAATGCATGGCTTAGGAGGAATAAGTATTTCTGCTGGTAATAATGCTTTATAGGACACGGTGTGTAAGATGCTGATGTTATTTGAAAACTGACATAATTGTAAGATCCACCGCCGGTTTTGTACCTAGAAAAGGATTTTCAGTAGCTTTCCAAGAATGTGTTTGTTACTGACCTGCACTGTTTTTCTCAGACTGCATTCATTACACACCACAGTGACATTGTACAGTTGCCTGAAAAGTGCCATAGAAGTGTTTACAAAAAATAAAAGCCTTCTGGCACAAAATAACCTTAGTACAACTAGTCTTGAAGTGCTTGTTGATGTGTTTTCTCCTCCTGCATGTTTACTGGTATTCACTACTCCCATCTTGTCTTATGTGCTGTTGCACAAGTGTTGGTTAACAAAGCAGTATTGTTAGACCATGAAACCTACACCATAGAAAAGAAACCCCCTCACACATCAGCAGTCTCAACCCCCATAGAACTAAGATTAATAAAGGTGAAGAGTGATTATGGATATCATAAGCTATCACAGCGGGAATATGAGATGACTAAAAGGGGAAAATGCTGTGTGTGAAGAGGGAGGAGAACTGATAAGAGTTGGGATAGAACGGAGGTGAAGCATTGGAGAGAGCAAAATGTACTATGTAAGTAACACGTGCAAGGATGATGGGAACAATGGAGGAAGGAGAGGGAAGAGTATACTATGAATTTTGAAGTAAACTTGAAAATGTACTGGAATGTAGGGTGAACAGAGTCAGTTGGCTCCCTCACCACATGCCTGAGTAACTAAGATAAGTAGTGATCTCATAGCCTTGGGTCTGGGCCTGATCAACTATATTCCCATAGCCTTGAGTGGGCTGGCATTCAAAGGCTTACGCTGTGTTATATAATGTTTTGGTTCCCTGCTGGCTTTGTGTGCATTTATTATATGAGGGATTTGGAAGCCTCCCACTGTGCAACATGTGGCTTGCGGTAGCATGGGTTGCCCCCCCCAAGAATAAAGGCATGTCTGACATTCCTATGGCTCCATGCATTTTCTTCTGTCTGCCCAATTCCCGAGTGAACCTGCCTGACCATGAATGGCTGCAGGACAGGGAGCAATGGGAGCAAAATTGCAGAAAACCCAGAGCAAGGTTGATAGCAATGACAGTGGAATGAAATTTAATGAAGGTGGAACAGGAATAAGAATATTGTAGAAAAGTGAAAAGTGAGTATGAGCTGTCTACAGTAAAGAAAAATGATTTTGAGAGGATGGGGGAAGCAAACTAATAAAAGTAAGAAGTAAAGGCCAGGTTGAAAGAGGGGAAAAAAGAAAGAGGAAAAAAAAGAGGGAGAAAACAATGAGATAAAATTCCTTACTCAACTGATCAGGGGTCAGGCAGAGGTGAAACGAATTGACAGTGGGAGAGTATTCTATGGGATTTAAAGTACTGACAAGTAGTGAACAAACAGGAGATCCGTTGGAGAAGTACAGCAATAACCATGACATTTCACCCAACTATCCACTTTTTATAAAAGGTGAAAAAGAGATGAGACTCTTATTAGGAGGTAAAAAGAATGTGAGCTGACTTTAGAAAGCAAAGCACTTATGTGAGATTAGATGGAGGAGAAATAGTGGGAGTGAGGGATAGAAACTTGGCATAGTGTGAGAAAATGAAGTTGATCACAGCAGTCATAAAGCTCAGGAAGATGGTGAAATGGATTAAACCAGGGAAGGGTGCTGTGTGGAATTTGGAATAACAACAATATGATAAGAAATATATAATCTGAATAAAAAGAATAAAAACTAAAAGACCAAGAGTAGTGAGTCATTTGGAATATGAAGTGAAAGAAGAAAAATTTAAATGCAATATGAAAGGGAGAAGAAAACAAATCAAACAATGAAATCAAAACAAAACAAAGTAATAAATGGAAAGAAGAGAAAAAAACATGCAAGTTCTGAAGGATAGCAGAGTGAAATTTGTCTCAGCTGTTGATGTTCACCTTCTGACTTCTTTCTGGATCTGTCTCTGGCTTTGTCACAGCTTCAGGTCTTATTGTCTTACTTTAAAAAAAAAAAAGAAAAGAAAGCCTCCTGCTGACTTTGAAACCTGCCAAGTGTTTTGCAGGTTTCCCAGAATCTGCAGGCAGAGGGGGCTGAGCTCTGGTTTTTTCCTTTCCTGTGGTTCTGAGAGGATGGGGGTTCAGTCTGGACTACGATAATCACAGGTGCTCAGTTTCCAGCTCATGCCCTCAGAGTGCTGTGTGGCCCACACTGTCCATTCTGAATATATGCACTAGGCCAGCGCCATTAAGCCACCTCGTTATGTGACCATTTGATCAATCTGTGAGGCACCCTCAGTGGGAGCAAATCACACCCCACTCCACTCTCTTTGCTGGCCCAGCTGCTGAGTGTACAAGTACCCTGTGCACGTGAGGTCTCTGTGGGTGCAAGGTCCTTGCACAGCGGCTGATATCCTCTGTTGAGAGAAGTCCCTTTTGGTGCGACCTGCCATTCCTAACAAGCACCGAATTTTCTACACAGATGAACTCTCTGACCAGTCCAGTGTCTGTGTCACGGCCAGTCGCGGCCCATCTCTTCACCCAGCTCCATGTGTCACCTGGCTCCCTGAATTCTCTGGTACTATTCCAACTGGCAACCAACACTCCTGCTGGTGACTGCTGTCCCAGCCAGGGTATGCCACGAACTGTGTGTCTCTTACTGCCTCTTTATCCACCCAGCAACTTTAAGAACCCAACCCTCTCCTCTGCCTATGTTGTTTTAAATCGAATATCCAGGCTTGAAATTTTCCTTATTCATTCTAACATTCATTATTTTTTCAAAACTTTCCATTCTTACTTCCCCCTTTCTTTGGGGGATGTTTTTAGGTGTTGCTACTTCTATTTCCGTTTTCTAAACTCAGGTTTTCTAGCTTTATTTTTTATATAGGGTTGCCTTCTGGAAGCATCTCTCAAGCTGATGTTTCAGTTCACTGATTCATACCACAGCTGTTATTATTTCTGCAGTATATCTCATTTACTTGTGTTCTTTATTTCACCTATAATGTTTTTATACCCAGTATTTTTTCTATGGTCTTATTTCTGCTTCATATTGCTAATATATTCACTTATTTCGTTTAGGAATGATTACTACATTTACTCAAAGTTTTATCACACCCCTTCCAATAATTTAGCTTCAGTTTTTCAGTTTGTGGTCTCTCTAATACTGGATATACTTCTCAGGCATCTAGTTACTTTGGCTGTGAGTCCAAATTCACCAGATATGTCACCAGATCAGCCTCAGAGCAGAGAATCCCAAGCATCCAGAACTGTTGACCAGTTTTTTGTTGTTTTATTTATTTATCATTTTTGCCATGTGATCTCTTTTTGTGGGAATTTCAACTTTAAGGAAAAAGCATAAGGAAGGAAGAAACAGTCTCTTCAGGCTCTAATCCAATAGTTCTAGGGTTTGAAGAAAGAGGGACTTCTATTTTTATTAATGGTAGGCTGACTAATTTAGAGCAACCCTCCCAAAAGACAACCACACAAACTGGATGAAAGACTAAATATTCTGATTGAAGCTATGCGTGGGCCATGACACATATGTGTCATGACACATATGTCCATGTGTGGATCCTAGCTTAGATGGCCTCTTTAACATAGTCATCTCGAAGCTGCTCAATGGCCTGAGTTTTGTCTTTCATCAACTAACCCTTAGCCTGACTTTGCCTTCAGATCCTGTTGATCCACAGGGATCTTGTTGCCTAACCAACTTTCTTCTTATGTGTGTAAATCAGATCTTTTTGTCCTTCCCTTGATTACTTTGCCTTTTGTTACAGAAATTCCTCAAAGATTCCAAAGCCAAGAAACTGGAGCTTGGACCAACATCATGTTAATGAGTCAAGGTCACCATCTTGAGTTGAAAAAATTTTTTAAGCAAAATTTTATTATTTTGCTGAAGGTTGGTAGGCAAGTGAAGAGCAAGCTACGTTGCACAGTACTTAACACTTTAGATCGAAATTCTCTTTTTCTTTTTTGGGTCTAAGCCACCTTTTTCTGCAACCTTTTGCTTTACCTTTTATCTCTTTCCTCCTTGTTCTTTTTATTCACAAAGGAAAGCAGAAGACCATCTTCAGGTTACAGAGAGAAAAGGGTAACATTCCTCATGCATACAACCATGGTCAAAGGATGGCAGTCCTTTGCTGCTTTAGTTTACACTCTCCCTTGCATATACCATGAAAGCCTCCGGTCTCTCCCACTTTGGACCACCTGAGACATAAACATTGGCCAGATCAGGCATATGTCAAGTTTCTGGTCCAGCGTAGACAGGAAGGGGTTGTTGGACTAGACGGCCCTTTGGCAGGGTTGTGATAAAATGGCAGCTCCAGTATTCATGTCTCAGAGTTGAATACGAGTAGGTATCTGGTGAGGAGACTTTGTGGGGGTAATGACTGTTGTCTTTTTCAGAAAAATATCACAGGAGCCTATCAGGTTAGCAAGAAGCCTCTGAAGTCTGTGTTGAAGGTGGTTAGAATGTAAGCCCCTTCCAAAGATCTGTTTATAACTACAGTATTCAGACCCTAAATTCCAAAGCTTGCCAAGGAACTGTATCATGAGATAGCCAAGGTAAATGAGAGATTCAGAATGGGAAACAATCAGATACTCCAGACAGGATAATAGCAGTTGACTAATCCCATGAACTCATTCCTCTATGGCCATCTTGCCTGGATGCCAGCAGATGTTCAGTGTGTGGATAAGTCAGTCAGCTAGGAGCAGACAAGGGATCAGATACTGGGAGAGGTGTTCTACACTAAATGTGTATTCTCCACATGCAGAGATGAGCCAAGAGGTCCTCAGCAAATGTTCATTCACAAATGCAAACCACTGCAGGTTCATCACCTCTAGAGAACACTTTGCTGCTCCTTATGCAAAGCATCTTACCCCAAAGGAAAAGCTCTGGCTTAAACTTGCAGCAAATATGACTTTACAGAAGGGACAATAATGTGAAACTGCCAGGGCTGCTGCACAGTTCAGTTAAGTGCCCAACATATGTTGTCAGGAACCATCGCTATGCCTTCAGCTGTTTCTGACACCTACTTGGAAACCTGAGGTTCAGTCAGCTCTATCCAAGTCTGCCATCACCCTTGCACCCGCATTTGCTCCTCATTTCCAGGAGCCAAGGAGAAGATTCACATATTCACAGAACTGCCTCTCAGCCATGGTGGAGTCTCAGGATTGAAGAAGAGGAGGGAAAAAAAGCCAAGAAGAAACCGTCAGGCTTGGCTCATAACCAATGGGTTCCAAGTGACAGGTCTTTATAACGGCACTGAAAGCAGCCATCACCTCAAGCTGCTGCCCATTAGCACCACCGCAGAGCTGAGGTCCATAGGAGGAGCAGGGGTCAGATGGGGAGTCCATAGGGACTTCCCCCTTATTGTTCCAGATTTAGGAGTGGGGGGAAACACACTGTTTCCTAACACTGTTTCAGAACAGGTGTTGGAACCTGTTCTGGATCAAAAAAGGTGGGACCGGCACCACCAGGGCTTTGATCTGTACAAGAAGTCATCACGTTTCCTCAAGCTACCTGCTTATCCAGCACCAAACTCTGTAATACGTAGATGACACCTTTGCAAAGTTGAGCCTCCTGGTGTGGTTGGCAGGATGTAACTCTGTGCAGTTTTCTATCTTCAGCAGTTTCCACTGTGTGTTAGATACCCATCATAGAAACTCAATATTCAGAATGAAATGTGGTATAAGAGAATAAATGCTGGGCTGGAACTCAGGGGACCTTGATTCTAGTTCCAGCTGTGTGACTTTGGGAAGGTCCCTCTATTGCTCTGGGCCTGGTTTGTTTGAAAACCGGAAATTTGGAAGGCCAGTCTAAGAGATTTCTGAGCTTCAAGACTGTGTTACCCATGGCTAGCCTCTGGAAACCCAGCGAACAGCTGGAGGCAGACTACCTGATCTTTACTGGAACCTTAGAACTCCTTTCCAGCTCAAGACAGTGCCATATCCCCCTCTGGGGGAGACTAGGATCTTGCTACATTGATCTGAGTCCCCATTCCTTTCTTTCCATCCCTTTACTCATGAAGACAGACCTCAAGTAATTTATATGTTGATAGAGAGCCCAAATTTGTTGGTTAAGAGAGCCAGAACCTTTGTCTGAAGAGAAAGAGATGGGTTTTTTGGCAATAAGGTTTGCCAGAGAACCCTTTTCCAGAAATAAGGATGGATCTCCTTCCTCCCCTGACTCTCAAAGGCAGCTAGTGACAGCACCATGAATAGGAGGAAGTGACGAAAAGCTCCTAAAATTTCTCTCCCCTTACTTGAATCCTACAGCCTCCCTCTAGAATAGACCCACGCTCTGGGGCTCTGTGAAGATCTGCTACCTGTTGGTGTGTCCCAGGCTAGTCACTGTTGTGATGCAGCCTAGGAATGCCATGCTTGCCTCACTGCCCCAAGTCTTCTGGTGGGTTCCACTGCAGGCCTTCCCAGCACAAGGCCCTGAGCGTCTCAATTAGTCGGTGCATATTGCTGAAAACATACAACAAATACATGCCAGGCCTTTACTCCTCACAATGTGATTTATAAAACCTCAGGACATCTGGCCAAGATGTAGGCATAGGTAGATATGCTTTCCTTCCTTGCACAACCAAAAGTAGGAAAACAACCAATTTAAACAAAAAACAACCAGAACTGCCAGAAAATTAAACTGTATGGAAGTCTGACAAACAAAGAGTTAAAGAAATATTCATTAAGACTGGTAGGAGGGGTGGAGACAGGCAGCCAGGGTGGAGAGGACACATTACAAGGCTGCAGCTGGCAGACCAGCTGATCCCACATTCGCATGCAGAAAAACTAGGTGGAACAACTGGGAAGCGAGACAGAACACACAACCAGTGTGTTTCCAGTGCAGAAAACTAAAGTCTCAAAAACTCTGGCTGGGGACTGCAGTGGCAGGGGAAATGCCCAGTCTCACAGGAGAGTCCATTGGAGGGATGCATGGAGTCCTAGAACATACACAAATCCACCAACCCAGGAATCAGCACCAGAAGTGCCCAATTCACTTGTGATAGTGGGCAAAGTGACTGAAAGCAGGGCAAAAGCTGAGCAAGTGGCATTGTTCCTCTCTGGCCGCTCCCCCACATACAGAGCCACAACACAGCAAAGTGGGTTGCCCTTCCCTGGAGAATATCTAAGGCTCTTCCCCTTACAACGTAATAGGTGAGCCAAGACAAAGAAATATGGCCCAAATGACAGAACAGATCAAAACTCCAGAAAAAGAACTAAGCAACAAGGAGACAGCCAAGCTATCAGATGCAGAGTTCAAAACACTAGTAATCAGGATGCCCACAGAAATGACTGAGTACAGATGCAAAGTAAAGGAAGAAGTGAAGACTACATAAAGTGAAATAAAGAAAAATATACAGGGAACCAACAGTGAAGGGAAAGAAACCGGGCCTCAAATCAATGATTCGGGCCAGAAAGAAGACATAAACATTCAACCAGAACAAAATGAAGAAAGAAGAATTCAAAAAAATGAGGAGAGCTTAGGAACCTCTGGAACAATTTTTGATGTCCCAACATCTAAATCATAGGGGTGCCTGAAGGAGAAGAGGGAGAGCAAGGCATTGAAAACTTATTTGAAAAAATAATGAAGGACAACTTCCCCAATCTGGTAAAGGAAATAGACATGCAAGTCCAGGAAGCTCAGAGTTCCAAAGAAGTTGGAACCAAAGAGGAATGAACCAAGACACATCATACTTAAATTACCAAAGATTAAAGATAATGAGAGAATTTTAAAAGCAGCAAGAGAAAGGGAGTTACCTACAATGGAGTTCCCATAAGACTGTCAGGTGATTTCTCAAAAGAAACCTTACAGACAAGAAGGGGTTGGAAAGAAGTATTGCAAGTCATGAAAGGCAGACCTACATCCAAGATTATGCTATCTAGCAAAGCTAGCATTTAGAATGGTAGGGCAGATGGAGCTTCCAAGATAAAGTTAAAGGAGTTCATCACCAAGCCCTCATTATATAGTTAAAGGGACTTATCTAAGGAAAAGAAGGTCTAAACTATGAACAGTAAAATGGCACTCACAACTATCAACAATTGAACTTAAAATGCAAAAACAAAAACAAACTAAGCAAACAACTAGAACAGGAACAGAATCACAGAAATGGAGATCACATGAAGGGTTATCAGTGGGGAGAGGGAGAGGGAAGAATGGGAGAAAAGGTACAGGGAATAAAAAGCATAAATGGTAGGCACAAAACAAACAGGGGGAGGTTAAGAATAGTATAGAAAATGGAGAAGCCAACAATGTGTATATATGACCCATGCACATGAACTAAGTGGGGGAATGCAGGAGGAAGGGGTGGTGCAAGGCAGAGGGGGATAAAGAGGAGAAATAATGTGATAATTATAATAGCATAATCAAGAACATATACTTAAAAATGTAAAAACAAAACAAAAAAAGCCCCAAGAGATAACAACAAAAAACCCAGCTAACAAGCCCATAAATACACAGACCAGAATGGTGGTTGCCAGATTAGTGCATGGGGAGAATTGGGAAAAGGTCAAAAGGTAAAAAGTAAAAAATAAATTTAAAAACTAGATGGAAGAGAAGATGGTGGTAAAGTAGGTGGGAGCTGCGCAGACTTGCTTGTACACAAAACTGAGACACTTAGCCAGTCTTCCAAAAAACAAAGTGAACAGCCAACAGAATCAGCTGATATGAAGTTTGGAAGCCGGTGTACAGAGGATGCTTCAAAACGAGTAGTAAGGATGGTTCATAGGGGGACAGGGAAAGTCCCCAGGTGCGGCACCAGAAACTGCAGCTGCTGCGGGGACAACAGAGGAGAGCCAGGTCAGTGACAGTAGCCTAGCAGCTCCCTCCCCTCCCAGGGCGGGAAATCCCAAAGTCTGCCAGGGCAGACTTGAGCACGTAAAGTCACAGTGGGTCGGGGGAGAACAAGCACACACACAAGCTGGGGTGGTGGTCGCAGGCCAGGATAGTGCCAGGCACTGCAGGGGATGCTGGTGGCACCTGGAGCTGGGAGAAGAGGTGAGCGGGACTGGCGGTGGCTGAGATGACTCCGGATTTGCCAGAGTTGGAGTGCGTGGAAAGCTGGGCAGTGACGTTGCAGCAGTAGCCAGAGAGACTTTTTTCAAAATGGGAACTGAGGCACACTAGGTAGGGACCTTGTGTCTGCGCAGGTGCTGGGCCAACAAGGAAGATTTTGGGTGCTATTTGTTCCCACTCAATGCATCTCGCAATAGCTCAAAGTGGTGCAAAGAGAGGTGGTTTATAGGAGCCAGACTGGAGCAACTGCACACAGTGTACAGGCCATACTGTGCTCTAAGGGCATGGGCTGGAAAACTGGGTGCTTGCCATTATTGAGCCTAGGATGGACCCCCTTCCTTGAACTATCTGAAAGGGAAAACAGAGCCCAACCACTCACTGGGTGCAGGAGCAGGGAAGGCCTGCAAAACCACCTGGGCAGCCTTAAAACCATCCGGGGACTTTTTCCTTTTTTTCCAAGAGTAAGACAGTAAGGCTTGAGCTGAGAAAACCAGAGATGGATTCAGAAAGAAGAAAGAAGGTGAACACCAACAGCTGAGACAAATTTCACCTTGTTCTTCATCAGAACTTGCATGTTTTTCTTCTCTTTCCTTTTTTTTTTCCCCTTTCATATTTCATTGTAATTTTTTTTTCTTTCACTTCACTTGTATTCCAAATAACTCACTACTTTTGGTCTTTTACTCTTTAGTCAGGTAATTTTTATCATATTACTGTTATGCTAAATCCCACAG
The DNA here is from genome assembly GCA_004026545.1 of Mormoops blainvillei. Classification (NCBI taxonomy): domain Eukaryota; kingdom Metazoa; phylum Chordata; class Mammalia; order Chiroptera; family Mormoopidae; genus Mormoops; species Mormoops blainvillei. The sequence goes on from PVJD01008431.1 coordinate 42,721, forward strand.
AGCACCTTTCCCAGGTCTTAATCCAATTCACCATCTTCCTGAGCTTTATTACTGCTGTTGTAAACTTTATTTTCTCTCACACTATGCCATGGTCCTATTGGCATGGTCCTATCATTTACTCTCACTACATCTCCTCAATCTAATGCTGAGTAAGTGCTCTTCTTTCTTAAGTCAACTCAGTCTTTTCCCCCTCTTAAGAGTCTTATTTCTTTCTTTCAGATTTTATTTATTTTTAGAGAGGGTAAGGCAAAGAGAAATGGAGAGAAATATCAATGTATGGTTGCCTCTCGCACACCCTCACTAGGGACCTGGCCCTCGAGCCAGGCGTGTGCCCTGACTGGGAATCAAACCAGAGACCTTTTGTTTGCAGGTCGGCACTCAATCCACTGAACCACAACAGCCAGGGTAAGAGTGTTATTTTTTTTTCCCACCTTCTATAAACAGTGGATAGTTGGGCAAAATATGTTATTGCTATACCTCTCCAAAGAACTATTTCTTCACTATTTGTACTTGAAATCCCATAGAATACTCTCTCCGTCTTACTCCATTTTCCCTTGTCCCTGATCAGTGGAATGAGGAATTTTATCTCACTTTTTCCGCTGTTCCCAACCTGAGCTTTACTCTTATTAGTTTGCTTCCCCCATCTTCTCAAAATCACTTTTTTTGTCAGTAGACATCTCATATTCACATTTTGCTTTTGCACAATATTGTTAATCTCATTCCACTTTTATTAAATTTCATTCAGCTGTCGTTGCTATAGCCCTTGCTGTGGCTTTTCTGCAATTTTGATGCCATCAGTCCAGTACTTTTTCAATTTTACTGCAAACCTCATAGTATACTCTTCCCTTTTCTTACCCAGTTCCCATTGCCCTTTCATATTTTACCTACATTTTAAATTCTGTTCTCTCCATTTCTTCACCTCAGTTCTACACCTACTTTTATCAATTCTCTTCCCTCTTACCATTCAACATTTTCCCCTCTTTTAGTCATCTCATATTCCCTTTGTCATAGCTTATAATATATATAATCTCTCTTCACCTTTATTAATCTTCGCTCAATTGCGGTTGAGATTGCCTATGTGGTAGGTGGGTTCTTATTCCTGGCATACATTTGATTGCCTGGTAATACTTTTTGTTAACCCACATCTGTACAACAGTATTACAATACAAGGTGGGAGTTGTGACTACCAGGAAGTCTGCTGGAAGAGAGAACCTACCATCAAAGAATCCACAAACAAGAAAACCCCAGGTACAAGCAAGCCCACACAAATGGAAGACAGGGCAACCCTATAGCATCCAGGCAAGGAGATTAAAGAGGCTGCACCACAAAGTCCCACAGAACTCCTACCACAGAAGTTCACCCCACGAAGACAGGCAAGCAAAGCAGAGCACCCTGAGACACAGAAACAAACAAACAAAAAAAGTCACCTAAAATGGGGAGACAAAGAAAGAACCCAAAATCAAAAGGAATGGAAGAATCCCTAGTAAAAGAACTAAATGAAATTGAGGCAAGCAATCTATCAGACATAGAATTCAAAACAATTATTATAAGGATGCTGAAGGAATTCAGTGACAACTTCAAGGAACTGAGTAGGAACTACAACAGCATGAAAAAGGAAACAGAAACTATAAACAAGAACCAGGAAGAAATGAAGAATACAATATTTGAAATAAAAAAATACAACAGAAAGAATTACAAGGAGGCTGGATGAAGCAAAGGACCAAATTACTGAGTTGGAAGACAAGATACAAAGAAATACCCAGGTAGAGCAACAGCATTAAAAAAGACTCAAAAAGTATGAGGATAGCTCACTGGATAGAGAACTTCAAGTCAACATGAAATGTAACATTTGAATACCAGGAACACAATAGGAATAACAGAAGAAGAAAAGGAGCAAGGATAGAAACCCTGTTTGAATAATAATGACATAAAACTTCCCGAACTTGGAGAGGGGAAAAGTCAGGCAAGTTCAGGAAACAAAAAGGGTCCCAATCATGATGAACCAAAAGAACCTACTTCAAGACACATCATAATTAAAACGTCAAATTTTAAAGACAAAGGGAAAATCTTACAGGTAGCAAGGGAGAAACAGGAAGTAGCACACAAGGGACCTCCGATAAGGCTAGCAGCTGATTTCTCCACAGAAACACTACAAACCAGATGGTAATAGCAAGAAATATTCCAAGTAATGAAAAGCACAGGCCTGCAACGAAGACTACTCAACCTAGCAAGACTGGGATTTAAATGGAAGGCAAAAAAAGGAGTGTCCGAGACAAAAGAAGGTAAAAAGGATACACCTCGACAAAACCAGCATCCAACACATGCTAAAGGGACTATTTTAAGAAGATGAAGGTACAGAGTGAGAGAGAGAAGAACATAGGTACAGAAGGGAAAATGTCAATAAATAGTACCTATCAATAATAACCTTAAATGTTAATAGATTAAATACTCCAATCAAAAGACATAGGGTAGCTGAATGGATAAGAAAACATGACTCATATATAAGCTGTATACAAGAGACCCACTACAGAATGAAGACCTACAAAAACCAAAAGTGAAGGGCTTAAAAAAATATTCCAAGCAAATGGGCAGGAGAAAAAAAGACAGGGTAGCAATACTTGGGCAAAACAGATTTCAAAACAAAGGCTATAAAAAGTGATAAAGAGGCCATTTCATAATTTTAAGGGGAAGATTCTATCAGGAAACTATACACACTGCAAACGTATATGCACCCAACATAGGAGCATTATATATATCCAAATATATAAAGAAAATCTTAGAGGGCTTTAAGAAAGATATAAACAGCAACACACTTAGAGTATGGGATTGTAACACCCCATGTCAACAATGGACATATCTTCCAAACAAAGAATTAATGAGGATATTGTGGCATGAACATGCTAGATCAAATGGGCTCAACTGATGTATACAGAACATTTCACCCCAAAGAAGCAAAATATACATTATTTTCAAATGCATATGAAACATTTTTGAAGACAGGCCACATGACAGGACTCAAAACAAGCCTCAACAAATTCAAGAAAATTGAAATGACATCAAGCATTTTCTCAGATTACAATGGCTTGAAACTACAAACCAACCTCAAGGAAAAAACTCAAAAACCAGTGAAATACATGAAGACTAAATAACATGTTATTAAACAGTGAATGGGTAAACAAGGAGATCAAGGAAAAAATCAAAACACTTTTTAAAACAAATGAAAACGAATACACAACAACCCAAAAGCTATAGGACACAGTGAAGGCAGTTATGAGAGGGAAGTTCATAGTGATACAAGCCTACCTAAAAAAGACAGAAACATCTCACATAAATGACCTAATGCTACATCTACAAAGACTAGAGGAACAACTATGAACAAAGCCCAGAGCAGGGAAGAAAATCAGTATCAGAGCAGGATTAAATGACAGAGAGACTAAAAAACAATCCAAAGGATCAATAAACCCAGGAGCTGGTTCTTTGAAAAGATAAAATCGACAAGCCTTTAACCAGGCTCATCAAGAAAGAGAGAGGGGACCCAAATAAATAAAATAAAAAATGAAAGAGGCTAAATTATAACTGATACCACAGAAATATAAAGGATTGTAAGAAATTACAATTATATGACAAAAATTTGAAAATCTGGGTGAAATGGACAAATTTCTAAAATCATACAATCCTCTAAAGTGAGTCAAGCAGCAGCCGAAAGCCTGATCAGACTGATATCACCTGGTGAAACTGAAGCAGTGATCAAAACCCTCCCGGCACACAAAAGGCCTGGACCAGACGGTTTCTCAGGAGGATTTTACAAAACATTGCGGGAAGAGCTAACCCCTGTCCTTTTCAGACTATTCCAAAAAATTCAAGAAGAAGTAAGACTCCCAAACTCTTTTTATGAGGCCAGCATCATCCTAATCCAAAAACCAGATAAAGACACAACAAAGAAAGAAAACTACAGGCCAGTATTGCCTATGAACATAGATGCTAAAGTCCTCCACAAAATATTGGGAAATCAGATCCAGTGATACATTAAAAAGATCACACACCATGATCAAGGGGGGTTCATCCCAAGGATGCAAGAATGATACAATACCCACAAATCAATAAATGTAATACAGCACATTAACAATACTAAAGACAAAAACCACATGATCATATCAATAGACGAGGAAAAGGCATTTGAAAAAGTACAGCACCCATTTATGATAAAAACACTAACCATAGTGGGAGTAAAGGGAGAATACCTTAATATAATAAAGGTCATATGAGTATCCTACAGCCAACATCATACTCAACAGGCAAAAACTAAAAGCTTTCCTACTAAGATCAGGAACAAGACAGGGGTGTCCGCTATTACCACTGCTAATCAATATAGTATTGGAAGTTCTAGCCACAGCGATCACAGAAGAAAACAGATGAGAGGCACCGAAACTGGAAGGAGGAAGTAAAGCTGTCAATGTTTGTAGATGACACGGTAGTGTACATAGAAGGTCCTACCAACTCCACCAAAAAAATACTTGACCTAATAAATGAGCTTGGCAAAACAGCATGATAGCAAGTTAACATTTAGAAATTAAAGGTGTTTTTGTAAAGGTGTTTTGTACAACAATGAAATATTGGACACAGAACCTAGGAAAAAAATCCCACCGACTACAGGAACAGAAAAACGAAATATATAGGAACAAACTTAACCAAGGAGGTAGAAGACCTATACCCAGAAAACTACACAATACTGAAGAAAGAAATTAAGGAAGATACAAATAAAAGGAAGCATACTGTATGTTCATGGATCAGAAGAATTAACATGATCAAAATGTCCATACTACCCAAAGCAATTTACAGATTCAGCACAATGCCTATTATAATACCAATGGCATATTTCACAGATATAGAAGAAACAATTCAAATATTTATATGGAACCATAAATGACCCTGAATAGCAGCAATTTTGAGAAAGAAGAACAAAAGGAAGAAGAACAAAGTCAGAGGGATCACAAAACCCAATACCAAACTATACTACAAGGCTGCTATAATCAAAACAGTCTAGTACTACAAGGCTGCTATAATCAAAACAGTCTAGTACTGGCGTAAGAACAGGCGTATGGATCAATGGAACAGAATAGAGAGCCCAAAAATAAACCCAGGTCTCTATGGTGAAGGAATATTCAACAAAGGAAGAAAAAGCATAAAATGGAGTAAAAACAGCCTCACCAACAAATAGTGTCGGGACAACTGGACAGATACACGCAAAAAAATGAAACTCAACCACCAACTTAGACCACACGCAAAAATAAACTCAAGATGGATAAAAGACTTCAATGTAAGTCATGAAGCTATAAAAGTCCCAGAGCAGAGCAAAGGCATGAAAATATCAGATATTCCATGCAGCAATATTTTCACTGATATGTCCCCTAGAGCAAGGGACATAAAGGTAAGAATAAACAAATGGGAATTCATCAAAATAATAAGCTTCTGCACACTCAAGAAAACAGCAAAATGAAAAGGGAACCAACTGTATGGGAAAAAATATTTGCCAATGCTGCGTCAGACAAGGGTTTGATCTCCAAAATATGTAAGGAACTCACGCGACTCCACTCCAGGAAGACAAACATCCCAATTAAGAAATGGGCAAAAGGCCTGAACGGACACTTCTCCAAGGGGGACACAGGCAGGGCCCGGAGACATATGAAAGGATGCTCAGCATCACTAGCCATCAGAGATGCAAATTAAAGCTGCAATGAGATACCACTTTGCACCAATGAGATGGACAAAATGGCCATCATAACCAAATCAACAAACAACAAGTGCTGCTGAGGTTGTGGAGAAATGGGAACCCTAGAACACTTGTTTGTAGGAATGCAGACTGCTGCAGCCACTGTGGAAAACATTCTGGAATTTCCTCAGAAAATGTAAAAATGGAACTACCTTTTGACCCAGCAATTCCACTGCTGGGATTATACCCTAAAAATCCAGAAACACCAATTCAAAGGAACCTATGTACCGCAATGTTCACAGCAGTTTACAACAGCCAAGTGTTGGAAGCAACCTAGGTGCCCATCAGTAAATGAGTGGATCTAGAAACTGTGATATTTACACAATGGAATACTACGCAGCAGAAAGGAAGGAGCAGCTTCTACCCTTCACGACAGCATGGATGGATCTGGAGAGCATTACGTTAACTGAAATAAACCAGGTGGTAAAAGACAAACACCATATGATTTCACCTACAAGTGGAGACTAATCAACAGAACAAGTTAAATGTAACCGGAGACACTGAAGTGAAGAACTGACAATGAACAGAGGAGAGGGGGATAGGGGAAGATGGGGGTGGGGGGAGCAGCGGGTGGGCTGGAACAGGTAAAGGGTGGTCAAGGAACATACATGGGGGACTCAGACAAAGTCAAGGGGTGGTGGGGTCAAGGGGGAGTAGTGGGGGGAAAGGGACAAAACTGTGCTTGAATAAAAAAAATTAAAAATAATAAAAACCACAATGAGTTATCACTTCACACCTGTCAGATTGGCCATCAATAACAAATCAACAAAATGCCGTCAAGGTCATGGAGAAAAGGGAACCCTAGTGCACTGTTGGTGGGAATGCAGACTGGTGCAGAGATTGTGGAAAACGGTATGGAATTCCCTCAAAAAACTAAATATGGATCCGCCTTTTGATCCAGCAATCCCAGTCCTGGGACCATATCCTAAGATTACTGAGTCACCAATTCAAAAGAACCTGTGCACCCCAATGTTCATAGCAGCGCAGTTTACAACAGCCAGGTGCTGGAAAACAGCCTAAATGCCCATCAGTAAATGAGCAGATCAAAAAGCTGTGGTACATTTACACAGTGGAATGCTATGCAGCAGAAAGAATGAACTCCTACTCTTCGCCACAGCATGGATGGAACTGGACAGCATTATACTAAGTGAAATAAGCCAGGAGGTCAAAGACAGATACCATATGATCTCACCTATAATGGGTTCTAATCATTAAAACAAACAAATGAGCAAAACGGAACCTGGAGACATGGAAATAAAGAACAAATGGATAATTACCAGAGGGAAGTGGCGAGGGTAGAACAGGAGAAAGAAGGGGAAGGGCAAGCATAGGAACATGGATAGAGGGCTCATATGCAAGGGCAATACATGGGTGGGGGACTGACTGGGAGTATAGGGGCATGGTGTAGGGGTGAGCAACGGTGAAAAGGGAGGACAACTGTAACTGAACAACAAAAATAAAACAAAATATAAATAAAAATAATAATAATAAAAACTTTTATTACAAAACCATTTATTATTATTATTATTATTTATTATTAGGTCTCTGGGCCCTGCCTGTGCCCCCCTTGAAGTGTCTGTTCAGGCCTTTTGCCCATTTCTTAATTGGGATGTTTGTCTTCCTGGAGTGGAGTCGTTTGAGTTCTTTATATATTTTGGAGATCAAACCCTTCTCTGATGTACCATTGGCAAATATATTTTCCCACATGAAAAAATAAAATCTCGGAAATGGCAAGTGAAAAAGAAAAGACTTGAACCAGTGACTCCAGTCTTTTAAATTCAACTGAGCAAGAGAGAACCTGTTGCTGACTGGGGACTTCCATGTCACAAGGCCTAAAGTGAAGCCCCTTTCGTAAAGGCTGCTCGAAGACGATGGGGTCAGCATGCTTTCCAAGCTTCCCCTTGCAAAGGAGTTCCATGCACCTCCTTTCCTGTCACACTGTGAGAAAATATGTACTCTCCGCTTTGTGCGAGATGCCTCCTTGTCAATGTTTCAGAACTTTTGAGTTTCAATGGAAAGTTATTTCTAAAGTCTCAATATTTGTAAGCTTTCAACTTTTGAAGATTAGCTACCAAAACCCTGGCAGAATGTTCAGGCCAACCACACTAAGCCAGTTCAGGTCTCAGCAATTCCAATCTTCTCTCTTCACAGCAGATTACAGCTTATACTTGGGAAAAGGAGTGAGCTGGGCTTTCTCGTCCTACCTCGAGGCAATACCTATAGTGGGCTTTTGTGTGGAGAACCTCAAACCACCCAGAAACCAGACCAAAGTTTGAAACTGCCAGTATGCTGGGACCCATTACATCCAGCAAGTAACAGAAGGAAACCTAGAGAAATCAAAGACCTGTGAGTGCCACCTAAAGATACTTTATTTTCCCCCTCACTTCAAAAGCAGATGGCAATCCTTGCAAAGAGAACAGGCAGAAACGCCCAGGTGGGAAAAAGCATATGTTGTCATGTAACAAGAAATGCAGTTTTGCACCCATCATCTGAGAGGGATCAAAAATAGGGCTCATAACCCCGATGGCTTTACAGTGGGCACCTGCTCCTCAGCTTTCAGGGCCTTCTTCTTGCAGGGTGAGGACAAAATAGACTGGAAGCCATCACCAAAATGTTTAGGGTCATGTTGCCTCCCATTAAAGGCTGGTTCTGAGGACAAATGTGACCAGAAGGGTAAATACAAATTGTGCCATTTTAAATTCTCCTCTGTTAAATGTATCCTAGTACATGTTTCTAGTGCATTTTGACCGCAGTTGGAATGAATGACACATACACAGCTTTCAAGGTATTTTTTGGGGAATGTGTGGTCTAGCAGAAATGGCTATCCATGTCTGAAACAGGCCCCACAGGCTCATGCCACAGAGGTAGCAGGACAAGGTGCAGTTTCCATTGTGAGGTCTCCTAAACTAATAGCACATCCTCAAATCCCAGGTCTCAGCAACTCCATTTTCTCTCTCTCTGTCTCTGTTTAGAACCTGGGATCATGTCAGGTAGCGGTGCCCAGAGGTCAAGTCTTGAAGAGGTTCCCTCAGGCCAGGAGAAAGACCTTCAGGTGAAGACTGGGAAGAAATAGTTCTACTTGAAATAATTCCAGGTTCCACACCTTCTGGAAAAAGTGAAAGCTGCCCAGCAATGCCCTGCGACCTGGGGGAAGGCAGCAGCAGAGAGCACCGACCCTCTGCTTCAGGACGTCCGGTCCAGAGGGTGGGCACAGATGTATGCTCGCCTCTCTAGGATCTGCTGGGACACTTTCTTGATCTGGTCATCCAGATTTTCTGGAGAATCTGGGAAAGGAAAAGAGACAGTGGGTGATCTTTCTGCACTGTCACAATAGAACTATTGCTGGGGCATTATTTTCAGCAGTCAGCTGGGGGTGGGTGGGTGACCCGACCACTCCTCCAAACCCCCGGGTGTGATTCTGAGCTATAATGGCTTCATTCTAAATAACAAAGAGCTCATCCTGCTAATTCCTAAAAACTCCAGATCCTGTGGGACAGGGTACTTGTTCAATAAAAGACCCCTTCGTGATTCAAGCCTATCATTGCAGGAGAAACTTTCCTCACTCTCGACAGCACATTAACAGTCAGGCTAGCACTGTGGGGGGCACCTGGCCAGCACTCAGGGCCAGGAGCTATGCAGAATTATGTGTCCCTTTCCACAATTCTTAGCAACAGGGCTGGTCTCTTCAGGGGACATAACATAAAGCCCTGGGGGCCAGGACGACTGTAGGGTCAGAAGGAGAATTTAAGCTATATATTCTAAGACATGGCCATATGGCTATGAAAGAGGAAGAGCATTCCAGACAAACTACACAGATTGAGCAGCACAAGCAAAACCCCTGCACGGTCTAGGGCAGTGGCCTGAGACATCTGCCAGTAGGGCAGCTTCATTTCCACTGCAGTGCAGGGGTAAAAAGGCAGGAGAAATGCCTCCTTCCTTTGTGAACCTTCCCTGGGCAGATCCCAGCAAGGCCAGCCCAGGGACTCCGGCAGAGCTCCCAACTCAGCACAGGTCTTACCCAGCTCTCACTCAAGGCAGAAATTGTGAGCAGCCAGCAGGCCAGCGGAGCCTGACAGGGTCCAGAAACAGTTCACTGTCAAAAGGCACCTGGAATCAGACCCTCTCCTCCCCAGCCCCACCCCAAGCAACCCTACTCACACTTGTCCAGCTGAGATAAGATGAAGAGATTCTGGGAATAAGCTTCTGTACAGAAGATGTTGGCCAACAGAACCTGCCAGAGATGAGGTCAGGGAGAACCCTCTGTGGGTCAAAGTACACCACCTCCCTGGTAACTGACCTCTAAGCTTCATAGTACTACTGGACAGTTTGGTTGGTGTCAAGAGGCCTGGCTCAAGAGTCACACAATTTTAGGTTCTAATTCCAGCCCTAAGCCAAACCAGCTCTGTCCCAAGGGCAAATTACTCAACATCTCGGAGTGTTTCCTCTCCCTCAAGAAAGATCACAATTCCTGTGGGCACTGGCTACTGTGAGTCACTGCGCATAAAGACCAAATACACAGCAGGCACTCAGTGCCTGCATCCACCCCCTCCAGCAGGGGGAGGAGGACAGACAGGGTGAGGGCACTAGGTCTGAAACCCCATCATTCACCCACCTTTCTCTCTCGGGTAGGAAAATGAAAGGGAGTGGCTCTGTGTCCTGAGCAGCAAAAACCTTCACATCCCACAGGAGTTTCAGCGCTCATAACAGGCCACAGTCACAACTCGGCAAACCCATCAGCCTCTGGGTCAACTGCTGCATGGACCCTGAGCTTCACTCACCCTCTCTGGGACCACAAGTGGGCATCCAAGGCCCCTGACTTGCCCAGCCCCTCCCACTTGAGACTCCTCCACTGGGTCATATCACACAAATGACCCCATACCCCAACTACCAGGCCTCAATGAGGTGCATCAGGACCAACCCAGTGGGAAGCTGCCTGTGTGTGGGCGAAGTAGGGCAGGGCCGAGCAGGCTCACCTCATGGTCATGGTTCCGGAGTCCTGCTCGCATGGAGCGGCTGGCCCGAGACAGCACAGCTGTCATGCCGTACAGGTTGATGAGGATGTTGGCCACCCGCTTCAAGACCATCTGCTCTTCCACAATGGTCTGGGAACACAGAGGCCCCGGGTGGAGGTTCATTACCTGCGCCACTCCCCCAACCACCCACACAGTCCCTCCCTGAGCACACCTTTACCCATTTCCAAGCCTCACTTTATGCCTCTGGTTAGAGGGGCTAATATTGACTTTCCCTTTTGATTGTGAGAGGTTGGCTCATGGCTACCTTCTGTTTTCCATTTATTCTGTCTAGATGTGGGCAAGGGCCAAGGCAAGACTAGGTCCCAGGAACCTGGCTGAGGCCAGAGGCTTGGGCTTTAATACACCTTCAGCAGCAAGAGCCTCAAAGATCAAGCCCTGGGATCCAGGTCCAGGCTGCCTCCACCAAATGCAGGGTGCCTCTCTTCACCTAGAGGGTGCTCGCCCAGCCAGCTGAGTGGCCCATGGGACAGGGCAGCCATAGCCAGCCCTGCCTCCCCACCCCACCTCTCCAGCTGAGAAAGATTCCTTCCTGGGCCTGGTTCTAAAGGTAGATACTTGGTAAAACATCTCACGGATGCCGGCCCCATCTCCCTCACCCCAAAGTTGGGGAGCCTGCCACCCCCAGGTCTGGCAGGGGACCAACTACCTTGCCAAAGCGGAGCAGCAATGTCTCCACAGCGCGCCCAAAGTAATACACGTTCTCCTCGAGCTTTCTGGCACTGTCCTGGTAGGTAAGAGGAAAGGAGTCAGTGCAGTACCTCCTCCCTATCCGGGGAGGAGACATCCATGGCGCCCACCCTGTCCCACTGGCACAGAGCACAGCACAGGATCCAGGGCTAACATGCAGGCTATTCTCCATCATGACAGGGTGGAAACGGGATATCAGCTGTCCCTCAGACTGGCTGGTCTTCTCCAATGCCCCTGGTCACCCGTCCTGGGGAGGAGATATCCGACAGGCTACACCTGCTGGGCTCACTCACCGCAACACTGGGATGTACAGCTCCAAGATTCCCTGTCAGCCCCAAGTCCACGGTTCGACCCAAGGAGTCCCGAAGCCGCCGGCCAACAGTATCCAAGACAGTGGTCAAATTGCCCCGTTTAAGCTCACTGCAGAAAGCCCGGGGCCCCACGATGTGAGGGCCTGCTGTTCCTCCCACTGTCCACCACCACAACCCCCACCAAGAGGTGTCCCAGAGCTCCAGGGCACCCATTCCTTCTCCCTGGCTATGCAAAGCCATAAAGGGCTCACTCAGGCATGATATGACCTGAGTCACACCCCAGCCTTGCTGGACACCTGGCCTCAGGGTGAGCCCTTCTAGCCTGTTAGAAACCGGCCAGTCTCCTCTGAGGTGGAGCCACACCTGTGTTTCCTCCACAGGGAGCTGTCACAGCTACCTTTCAGGTCATTCTCTTGCTTTAAGTACTCTGCAAAATACTCTTAAGCAACCTGTTCTTGGGTTCCAGCAGTGATTTGTAATTGCCCTGGCCCCAAGATGGGAATTGAAGAGAGCAAGAGACAGGGAACATGGGAGGGAGAAATAAATTGGTCTGCACTGGCCTTGAAGCCTGGCATTTGTTTAAGGGGCACCTCTCATTCCCAGATTCTGAAAACACAGCTCCCTGTGGCATAGGAAACAGGAACTGTCAGGGCGGTGACCGTAAGGGCAGGGCACTGAGTGCTTCCCCGAGCAGCTGGCCTCTCCTATCACCCTCAGGTAAAGGCTAAGCTCCGGAGCCTGGTTTTCAAGGCCCAAGACTCCCCGGTCAAGGTTCCTGCCCACCTTCCCTCTCTCCAGATAGCCAGCAAATGAGTTCAGCTCTGCCAGGTGGAACCTGAGAAGCAGGGAGTGGAAACGGTACCTACTTGATCCTTGCAGTCAGGATGCGGCCGGCATACTGCAGGCCTGTCAGGGCGATGTACATCCGGAGAATCTCATTGGTTCCCTGTAGCCAACACTGGAGATGTCAAAGCTGCCCCATGAAGTTAGCCTTGGTGTACTGCATATCTGACTGGGTAGACCATGCCACTGCCCACTCACCTGCACTGTGGAAGCTATTGGAAACATACCTGCGACCTTTCATAACTTCCGGTCCTCAGAGTAAGAGCCAACGTCCTCTACAACCTAGCTACTTGTCTCCCCTTCCACCGTCTCCTCACCTACTCCATCTCCTGCCCCAGCCCCACCAAGCAGGACTGGCTACTACTCCCATAAAGACTTGCTTATTCTACCTGCATTCATGTAGAGCTAGCAGGTAAGGTCCTGTCTGGGCTTAGCATGTTCTGTTTCCCTGTCCTTGGCCCATAAAGCCCTCCCCAGGTCTGGTCGAAGTCCCCGGAGGGCCAAGTGTACTTGCGTCATGAGCCTTCAGTCCCCTCAGGAGAGGTGCACCTCTGTCCCTTGCTCCCTGGTATTCTGGTTTCCTCCCGGGTCAGTCAGTCCCACAATCAAGACAACTGGCACCCCAAAGGTAGAATGGTGTCTAAGGTGTCTCTCTGGCCCCACCCCCTCCCTTTCTTCCCTGCCCAGGTCCCTCCCAGCATGTTCAGGTTTGCAAACTCCCAGGAAAAAGCAAATATAGAGTGAGAAGTATTGGGTTAAAAAAAGCCCTCAGAGATGACCCTCTTAAGTACTTTCAATATACTGGAAAAAGCCCAGGCCCGTACAGAGCACTCAAGGTCAAACACAGGCTTCCTATAAGATCATCTCTGCTAGTCCCACTACAGCCAGCAGAAGCAACTTGGCAAAGACCTGTTGGCAGGCTGCCAGGACTTGGTAGGCTCAGCGGAACAGGCCTTTGGGAGTGGGACACTTGGTGAGCTGCTTGGCCCCTCAGCCTCAGCCTCCTCATCTGCAGAACAGAGTCTAGGCTGGGTTATGAGGAAAGTTAAATGAAATAATGCCCAAGCCAGCTTGGACCCAGAACCAGGCTGGGTCCACGGCGGAGCTGGCAGCAGGGCACCCACCTCAAAGATGAGCAGGATGCGGGTGTCACGCAGCAGGCGCTCATAGGGGTAGTCCCTCATGTAGCCTGAGCCTCCAAGGATCTGTAGTGCCTCACTCACACACTGCCAGGCGCCCTCTGAGCTGAACACCTGCCATGAACCCAGGAGCGAGGTCAGCACAAGTCGTCAGGGCCAACTCCCTTCCAAAAGCAGGACCTCAGAACAAGGGCAGAGTGCCTGGGAATGGAGTGGTAGGCTCAGAGGAGAACTGGGTTTTGGGATGAGCCTGAGTCAACCAGGAGCCCTGACTGTCTCGGTCTCACTGGGTGACTTCAGGCAAATCCTTTTCCTTCCTTGACCACAATGACCAGCTGTAGCTAAGGAGCTTTCTTCAGCTTCCCTCTGGCCGTGCTGGAATTACCTTCACCATGGCAGCCTCGATGGAGCAGTCAGGAAACCCTGGTTGATCCAGCATCCCTGCAGTGAGATAGGCCATACTTTCCATTACATAGGCCTTCTGAGCCATCATGGCAAACTTTTCCTGCAGTAGTCAGAAAAAAACACAATCAAGAAACATTTTACACGTGCTGAGACTCAAATCTCCCAACCAACAGAAAATGTAATTAAGTCCAAAGCCTCACACTGCACAAGAGAACTAAGCCCTGGCATTCATAAAAAGCTATCGCATTAAATAAAGTCTTATTGCCCCAGGTGGTGTGGCTCAGTGGATAGAGCAATGGCCTGCGAACTCAATTCCCAGTCAGGACACATGCCCGGGTTGTGGGTCAGGTCCCCAGCAGGGGGTGCATGAGAGGCAACCACGCATTGATGTTTTTCTCCCTCTCTTTCTCCATTCCTTTCCCTCTGTCTGAAAATAGTCTTTTTTAAAAATCGAGAAGGATTCTATTTTAAAAATATGTAAGAGTGGGAAGATGGCAATGAGTTAGGTGGGAACTGAATCAGTGCACCCAACTGGGACACCTAGCCGATCTTCTGAAGAACAGAGTGAATAGCCAAGAATCCCAGTGGATATGAAGTCTGGAAGTCAAAGGTTGCAGAGAATGCTTAAAAGGGGACAGTAAGGAGATTCTGAGGGCCTACAGGAAGGTCCCCGGGCCTTATGCTGGAGACCACGGGTGCTACAGGAGCATTGGAGGAGAGCTGGATCAGTGACTACAACTTGGCAGCTCCCTCCCCTCCCAGGGCAAGGAAGTCACAGGCTCCTGCCAGGAGGGACCTGGACGCATAAAGCTGGGAGGATAAAGAGGGGGTAAGAGACACACAGCCGGCAGCATACCCCGGCTAGGGTGGTGGTCACTGGCTGGAACAGCACCAGAGAAACTGGGGGGCCAGCTAACACCTGGAGCTGGGACAAGAATAGGGCCGTGACTGGCAGTGATGCAGACTGACTCTGGACTGGTCAGTTGGTCTGTGTGGAAAAGCAGGTGCTTGTTAGGAACAAAACTAGCACCCAAGGGGTCTTCTCTCAAAAGAGGTTCTCAGCTGCTATGCAAGGACGTCACGCGCACAGAAACCTCATGTGCAAAGGTTCCTCGCTGGTACAGTGTCCTGGGATAGCAAAGAGGGAGAAGTGGGAACACAATTTGCTCCCACTCAGGGTACCTCACGGATTGATAAAAGGGGGGCAGCACGGCCTTGGAGAGGTGGCAGAGCCCAGAGAGATGCCTTTCAATGGGGGAACTGAGCTGCCCTGCAGGGACTTTGCCCAAGCACAGATCCTAGGCCAACAAAGGGGTGGTGGAGTGTGATTTGCTCCCACTCAGTGCACCTCAGGAGCTGATCAAAGGGCTGCAAAACGAGGCGGATTATCAGCCCCGGCCTGGTGCATAGGTGCAGGGTGGACAGTGTGGGCCACCTAGCGCTCTGAGGGAGTGGGCTGGAAACTGGGTACCTGTGATTATTGTAGCCCAGAAAGACTCTCCCCTTCTGGAACCACAGCAAAGGAAAAAACCTAAGCCCAGCCCCCTCTGTCTCCCTGCAGGATCCAAGAAGACAGACAAAACCAGCTTGGCTGGTTTAAAGTCAGCAGGAGGAATTTTTTTTTTTTGAAGTATACAACAATAAGACCTGAAGCTGTGACAAAACCACAGACAAATCCAGAAAGAAGCCAAAAGGCTACCTCCAACAGCTGAGACAAATTTCATTCTGATATCCTTCACAACTGCATACAAGACAAAGTGGGAGTTGTGAATATCAGATAAGCAGCTGGAGGGGAGAACCACCAACAAAGGAGCCACCAACAGGTAAAACCCAAGTACAGTAAGTGAGCCTACGCAAACAGAAGAAAGGGCAACCCTAGAGCATCCAGAAAAGGAGATGAAAGAGACCTTACCACTGAGTCCCACAGAATCCATACCACAGAAGTTCACCTCACAAAGGTAGCTGGCAAAGCAGAAGACTGAGAATCTCAGAAACAAACAAAAACAGTCACCTAAAATGGTGAGACAAAGAAAGAACCAGCAATCGAAAGGAAGGGAAAAACTCCTCGGAAAAAGAGCTAAATGAAACGGAGGTAAACAAACTATTAGATTTAGAATTCAAATGAAATGGTTATAAGGACAACTACAAAGAACTCAGTGAGAATTACAACCTTATGAAAAAGGAAACAGAAACTATAAACAAGCATCAGGAAGAAATGAAGAATATAATATCTGAAATAAAAAACACACTAGAAGGAATTACAAGCAGGCAGTACAAAGCAGAGGACCAAATCAGTGAGCTGGAAGACAAAGTAGAAAGAAATACCCAGGTAGAACAGATGCATGAAAAAGGTTCAAAAATACGAAGACAGCTTAAGGGAAATACAAGATGACATGAAACGCAACAATGTTAGAATCATAGGAATACCAGAAGGATAAGAAAAGGAGCAAGGGACAGAAATCCTGTTTCAAAAAATAATGACAGAAAACTTCCCGCACCTGGAAAGAGGAAAAGCCATGCAAATTAAGGATGCACAAAAGGTTCCAATCAAGATGAATCCAAAGAGACCTACTCCAAACAGGTCATAATTAAAATGCCAAGTTTTAAAGACAAAGAGAGAATCTTAAAAGCAGCAAGGGGGAAACTAGAAGTAACATACAAGAGAGCTCTGATCAGGCTAGCAGATGACTTTTCAACAGAAAACACTACAAGACAGAAGAGAATGGCAAGAAACATTCCAAGTAATGAAAAGCAAAGGCCTGCAACCGATACAACTCTAACCAGCAAGGCTGGAATTTAAGTGGAAGGCAAAATTTCCCAAGTTTCCCAGAGAAAAGAAGGCAGAAGGAATACAGTTCGCCTGAACCAGTACTTCAAGAGATGCTAAAGGGACTGCTTTAAGAAGAGGAGGAAAAAAAGCTAGAGACAGAGAGAAAGAGAGACAGAGAGACAGAGAGACAGAGAGACAGAGAGAGAGAGAGAGAGAGAGAGAGAGAGGAACACAGGTACTAAGGGGGGAAAATGAGTAAGTACCTATCAATAATAACCTCAAATGTTAATAGATTAAATACTCCAATCAAAAGACACAGGGTAGCTAAATGGATAAGAAAACATGACCAGCACATATGCTGCCTACAAGACACCCACCTCAGAAAAAAGACCTACACAAGCTGAAAGTGAAGGGCTGGAAATTTATGTTCCAAGTAAATGTACAGGAAAAACAATGCTGGGGTAGCAATACTTGTATCAGACAAATCAGACCTTCAAAAGAAAGGCCATAAAGAGACACAGAAGGACACTTCATAATACTCAATGAGAGAATCCATCAAGAAGACATAAACATTATAAACATATATGCACACGACACAGGAGCACCCAAATATATAAGGAAAAACTTGGAGGAGTTCAAGAAAAACAGACAGCAACATCTTTTACTAGGGGATTTTACCCCACTGTCAACAATGGGTAGATCTTCCAAACAAAATATCAACAAGGGTACTGCAGCACTGAACAATGCCCTAGGTCAAATGGACCTAACTGATATATATAGAACCTTTCATCCAAGAAGCAAAATACACATTCTTTTCAAATGCACATGGAATATTTTTGAAGACAGACCACATGATAGGACACAAAACAAGCCTCAACAATTTCAAGAAAATGGAAATCATATCGAGCATTTTCTCAGACTACTAGGGGCAGAGGTTGGAAAACAACCTCAAGGAAATAACTCAAAAACACTCAAATTCAGGGAGATTGATTGGCATGCTATTAAATAATGAATGGGTTAATAATGAGATCAAGCAAGAAATCAAGAAGTTTCTGGAAACAAATGAAAAATGAACACACAACTGTCCAAACTTACGGGACAGAGTGAAGGCCCTCCACCGAGAGTGAAGTTCATAGCAATACAGGCCTACCTAAAAAAGATGGAAACATTTTAAAGAAACAGCCTAACACTACATCTACAAGAAATGGAGGAAAAACAGCAAACGAGCCCTACAGCGAGTAGAAGGAAGGAAATAACCAAGACCATAGTGGAATTAAATGACATAGAAACTAATTCAAAGGATCAATAAATCCAGGAGCTGACTCTTTGAAAAGATAAACAAAATCGATAAGCCTTTAAACAGACTCATCAAGAAAAAAGAAGGACCCAAATAAATGAAATGAGAGATGAAAGAGGAGAGATTACAACTGATACCACAGAAATACAAAGGACTGTAAGAAATTACTATGAACAACTATATGCCAAGAAATTTGAAAATCTGGGTGAAACTGACAAATTTCTGGGAAAATATAATCTTCCAAAACTGAATGAAGAAGCAGAAAGCCTGAACAGGTTGATAACAGCTGGGGAAATTGAAGCAGTAATCAAAAAACTCCAGGCACACAAAAGGCCCGGACCAGAAGGTTTCACAGGAGAATTTTATAAAACATTTAAGGAAGAGTTAGCTCTTATCCAAAATATGCAAGAAAAGGGAAGACTCCTCAACTCTTTTTATGAGACCAGCATCATCCTAATCCCAAAACCAGATAAAGACGCAACAAAGAGAGAAAACTACAGGCCAAATATCGCTGATGAACAAAGACGCTAAAATCCTCAACAAAATAATGGCAACCACATCCAGTAATACATTAAAAAGATCATCCACCATGATCAAGTGGGATTCATTAAAGGAATGTAAGGAAGGTACAATATTTGCAAATCAATAAACATAATACATCATATAACCAAAAGGAAGAACAAAAATCACATGATCATATTAATATATGCTGGAAAAGCATTTGATAAGGGACGGCACCCATTTATGATAAAAGCGCTCAGCAAAGTGGGAGCAGAGGGAGCATACCTCAACATAATAAAGGCCATATATGAGAACCCTACAGCCAACATCATACTCAACGGGCAAAAACTAAAAGCTTTCCCACTAAGACCAGTAAAAAGACAGGGATATTCCCTTTCAACACTTCTATTCAACACTGTATTGGAAGTCCCAGCCACAGTGATTAGACAAGAAAAAGAAATAAAAGGCATCCAAATTAGAAAGAAGGAAGCAAAACTGTCACTGTTTGCCAATGACATGATAGCATGCAGAAAAAGCCCTACGGACTCCATGAAAAAACTACACAACCTAGTGAGTGAATTTAGCCAAACAGCAGGATACAAGGTCATTATTCAGAAATCGAATAATGACCTTTTCAGAAAGGATTTTTGTTCACCAACAAAGAAATATGAGAAACAGGAACCAGGGGGAAAAAAAATCCCTTTCGTTACAGCAACAGGAAAAATGAAGTACCTAGGAATAAGCCTAACCAAGTAGGTAAAAGACCTGTACTCAGAAAACTACACAACCATGAAGAAAGAAATAAAGGACGACACAAATAAATGGAAGCATATTCCATGTTCAAGGACTGGAAGAATTAGCATCATCAAAATATCCATACTACCCAAAGCAATCTATAGATTCAAAGCAATCCCTACCAAAATACCAATAACATATTTCACAGATATAGAACAAACATTTAAAAAATTTATATGGAACCATAAAAGACCCCAAAAAGCTGCAGCAATTTTGAGAAAGAAGAACAAAGTAGGAGGGACCACAATACTTGATTTTAAACAATATTACAAGGTCACACTAATCAAAACAGTCTGTTAATGGCATAAGAACAGACAAACAGATCAGTGGAACACGATAGAGAGCCCAGAAATAAACCCGAGTCTCTACGGTTAATTAATATTTGACAAAGAGGGAAGAAACATAAACTACAGCAAAAATAACCTGTTCAACAAATGGTGTTGGGAAATTTCGACAGCTACAAGCAAAAAAAAGAAACTCATACACCAACTTACACTATACAGAAAAACAAACAAAGTGAATAAAAGTCTTAAATATACGTAGTGACACTATGAAAGTCCTAGAGGAGAGCACAGGCAGAAAAATCTCATATTCCATGCAATAATATTTTCATCAATATGTCCCCTAGAGTGAGGGACATAAAGGAAAGAATAAATAAATGGGACTTCATCAAATTAATAATCTTCTGCACGGCTAACGAAACATCAGCAAAATGAAAAGGGAACCAACCATACAGGAAAATATATTTGCCAATGATACCTCAGACAAGAGCTTGATCTCCAAAATATATAAAGAACTCACACAACTCCACTCTAGGAAGACAAACAATCCAATTAAAAAATGGACAAAGGACCTGAACAGATACTTTTCCAAGGAAGACATACAGAGGGCCCAGAGACATGTGAAAGGATGTTCAGCATCGCTAGCCATCAGAGAGATGCAAATTAAAACCACAGTGAGATGCCACTTCATACGAGACAGAATGGTCATCATCACCAAATCAACGAACAACAACTGCTGACGAGGATATGGAGAAAAGGGAACCCTAGCACACTGTTGGTGGGAATGCAGACTGGTGCAGCCGCTGTGGAAATAGCCTGAATTTCCTCAGAAAACTAAAAATGGAACTGCCTTTTGACCCAGCAATTCCACTGCTGGGATTATACCCTAAGAATCCAGAAACACCAATTCAAAAGAACCTATGTAACCCAATGTTCACAGCAGCACAATTTACAACAGCCAAGAATTGGAAGCAACGTAAGTGCCCATCAGTAAATGAGGGGATCAAAAAACTGTGGTACATTTACATAATGGAATACTATGCAGCAGAAAGAAAGAAGGAACTCCTACCCTTCGTGACAGCATGGATGGGTCTGGAGAGCATTATGCTAAGTGAAGTAAGCCAGGCAGTGAAAGACAAATACCGTATGATCCCGCCTATAAGTGGAACCTAATCAACAAAACAAACAAATGAACAAAATAGAAACAGAGACTTGGAAATAAAGAACAAATGGACAGTGATCAGAGGGGAGATGGGAGGGGGATAATGGGAGAAATAAGGGAAAGAGCAAGCAAAGGAACAAGAATAGAGGACTCATGGACATGGGGACAATGTGGGAGGATTGACTGTGGGAGTGGAGAGGGTAGTGGTGAGCAATGGAGGCAGGGATGGGACAACTGTACCTCCACAACAATAAAAATAAATACCTTTACCAAAAGAAAGAAAGAAATAAAATCTTGTCTTCTTCCCCAGTCACTGCACAGGAGTCATCAAGACACATATAACGTTTATACAGTGAAATCAACAGATGTGCCAACTGTACAATCGTCAGTACCTGAATTAATCCAAATTCACTGAGGTTCCTGTTGAACTGTTTCCTCGTGCAGGCATATTCAGCAGTCATTTCTGAGAAAAGAGTAGTTTTTAAAAAGAACAATTTTCTGGTTGTCCTAAGATGACCTCCTAAGGCTACCACCATTACCTTTCAAATACTCAAGCAGAAACTATGTGAAACGAGTCTGCTGAGACCAAGCACCCTGAAAGATAAGAGCCCCTGCTTCCTAGTGAATCCAGGTTGGAGGAGGGACTATCCACTCCTAGTGGTGCCTATGCCACAGTGGACAGATGTGTAAGCAGTCTGAAGTCAGACACAGGTTTGAATCTGACACTTTTTCTTACCAGCTGGTCACCCAGGCCAAGCAATTTTACCACCCTGAACAATACCACCAACCTCATAAGAGTTGTTGTGAAGGTTACATGAGATTCGGGTGGAAGGCACATAGGGCGAAGTTGGGTCCCCAGAAACACCCTAGATAGAAGTAGGGGCTGGTTCATACCTGCCATTACTGTTCATCACCAAAGCAAGGCAGTGTATTGAAAACTTGGGCCTAAACACATACTGAGTAGTCAGCCCAGCTCAGAAGGCACCTAACTGAATATGGAAGCATCTTACCCAGTCAGCAACACCCTGCCCCTACAGTAAGTGTTCTCCAAACACTTTCACAGGTATGATCCAATCACATACTGCTCCCCACAGTGGGCCTGTAAGGTAAGCAGGCACTCACATTCACACATCGCTGGGACTGAGGAATTTCCAGATGGGGAAGAAGTCCAGAAGGTTTTGGGGCCTTGAGAGCAGCTTGGCAGAGTGAGACAAGCCCTGAGCTTGGAGAATGACAGGGTCAGCTTTGAGACCCATGCATGGCCTTGGGCTAAACTCTTATCCTCTCTGAACATCAGTCTCTTCATCTATAAAATGGAGCTAAGAACCCAAAACAAAGCCTTCCTGTCCCCATCTTGCCCTGAACTTCATTAGTACTCTGAGTAACCCCCAGGGACCCCTGCATATCCCCGTATCACTTCCACAAAGCTAACATAGTAATGATGTTCCATGACCAACAAACACCCTGTAGGGTGTCTTTTAAGTTCACTGGCAAAGGAAAATCCAGATTTCTGGTATCCTAACACAGAAAAACAAAGGGAAGATTAAGCAGCTGAGAGATCTGGGTTCCAAACCTGCTCCCAATCCTTACCCACTGTGAAAAAGGGACACCTTGTGAAAATCAGTGCTAATGTTTATGGGTGTCTGGCTCACACTTGGACATTCAGTAAGTAGCTCTGCTTTTAGTGATCAGAGCAACAATCCCTCTCCACCTCTGGCAAAATGTCCACTACCTCTCCCCACTTAGATAAAAGAGAGGCATATTGAAACAGGAACACTCACCCTTTGGGGACAGAGTGAGTACATTCTTTGGTCCAAACCAAAACCCAGGTTCTAAACTTGAGTGGGACTGTTTGTCCAGGTGGCCTGGCTCAGCATCAGCCTGCCCTGAGGACATGGAAAAGCCTCCAGGCTGGAGTGTGGGCAGCGGGAACAAGGCTGTGCCGCAAAGGGTTCCTGCCCCTGGTTCACCTACCGATCAATTTCTTGAGCATCCCAGCCACGGAGCTGCCCATGCTGAACCGCCCACTGTTGAGGATGTTCATAGCCACCTGCAGAGAAAGCATAGGAGGTTCACTGTGGATTCCACTCCCTGAGAGCCCTGCTTACCCACGTTATACTGAGAAAAGCCCAAGGGCCCTGGAGGACCAGAGTTTACAACCACAACAGTACCTGCAAGTTTGAAACAAAAAGATAAGTCTCTAAAGACTTGGGCATCTGGGCAGAGTTAATTATCCTGCCAATGCTCACTGAGAAGGGAGAGAGCGCACCCCCAACACTTCAAAACAAGGTCACTCTATCTTTGTTATGGCTTTCATAAACATCCTTGGAGTCAACCCCTCAGGAAGTAATTGGACAAGCTCATTCCAAAATAAGAGACCATTTCTCTTAGTCCTCTGGGAAAGGAGTAGTAACAAAATTCATCGGGTACATGCTGCAAGCTATTTAGGTTTTCCCAGCAATGCTTCAGCATCAGGATCCTCATTTTACACATAAAGAACATGAGGTTCAGACCGGGAAGAGGATTTTCCCAAAGTCACACAGCAAGCATCCTGTCTGACACACAGACCCCTGTTCCCTCCACTGACATAACATGCTTCTCCTCCACTGAATTCTTACAGTAGCAGAGTTCTTAAGGAGTTTTGTCAGTTTCCCTCCTCTTTTCCAATATTAACTTCCTATCTAATGCAGATGGTGAGCCACTGGGGATGAGGGACAGGTACACACTTGTGTACATACACTGCTTCCTAAGTACTAGACTATCTAGATTCACAGAGGTATCCCCTTACAGACTACAAGGTGCAGAGGCAAACAGCTGACTAGGCAAAAGGTGGTCAGTGGTGTAATGGCAGAATAAAGAGCAGGTACGCAAGTCTAGTGGGAGCAGGTACGCAAGTCTAGTGGGAATGGGTGAGTGTGTGTTTCTTTTGGTGTGGGGAGAGGGACGGTGGGTAGCAAAGGTTCCCAGCCATGGAGGTCCCTGAGCTGGGTCTAGCTGGCTATCCCAGGGAAAAAGGGCATCCCAGGTCCAGAATCAACATGTGGTCACCAGCACGAGCCTCCTAAAGGACAGTTGTGATCTGTCAAGCCTCTGCTCAAGCCCATGGTGCCCAAAGACAAAGCTGGAGTCTGGGAGAAGAAAGGTGCCTTTGAACTCTGTAATTTTCCTAAAAGCTCAACTGCAAATGTAGAACTGCTTTTCACTGATTGCTTGCTTATGTATGACTTACATTAATCAAACATGCAAATGTATTCGCATTTATGATTGCTTGGTAAATAACCTAAATGGGAGAATCCCTCAAAACAGATCCTGTGAGACTAGAGGGTTTAAAAACAGCTGCTCCAGCTGTTTGTTGGGCAAGTGTTGGCTTTAAACCACTCAGCCCAAGGCAGCTGGGAAATGAGGAAGACAAGGCTAAACCCTGGGGATCAGGCCTAGCCCCGGCACTGAATGGGTGAGGGGACTTGGTTAAGTCACACCCCTTTCCCTGGGGCCCTGTAATCTCTAATTTCAGACTTCATGTGTCTCACTCAGGACATGGGAAGGCACTGACGAGGACATGAAGAAGAACTAAATTCTCCCATGTGTATTCTTTTTTCTCTTCCCAAATGGGCTTTTAAAAGCCAGCTCATAGTTTTATAAACAAAATTCACTTCACAGCCCCTCTATACTTTATTCTTAACATCACTTAAAAGAACAAAAATAAAAGGAGAAAAGGATTTGACACTAGGTCTCATTCCCTGTCATCAAAGACCTGATGGGTTTAGCCATATCTGAAAAGGGGTCCTAGAGCTCAAAGACTGATCTTCCTACTTAACCTCGTAGTTCTTCCCTCCTGCATCTCAGCACTTGCATGCTTTATCACCTCTCTACTGCAAAATAGCTTCCTTTTATAATTACCACAACTACAGTCTAGATCTCTATTTTCCCAGATGCAAAATGAAAGTCATTCCTTCAGTAGCCCTGGTCATTTAACTGCCTCTATGCCCTAAGCAGTCTGACCACTGGCAAAACCTGACTACACCAGAGGAAGAAGCTCTTACTTTTGTCTCACATCGGCCACTCAATTTACACCTGGCATTTGATCATTCTGTGATCTCTGGAATCACTCAAATGTATCACATTTTTTTAGTATTTAGACTAACTGGCAAGTAATTCCACTAATTAAAAAGAGGGCTTTATAAATCTATTTTTCTTGCATATTAAAATAAGTCATTTTTCACCTAACACAATGGGGAAAAATTTAATGCAGTGCTAGGAAGCACTAAGGACAGCGGCACCCTCAACAGTGCTGGTGGGTTAGACATTGGTCCAGCTTTCCAGCAGGCAACTTGGCAACATGGATGAAGAGCTTAAAAACATTCACACCTTCTGAACCAGTGACTTCACTAGTGGTGTTTAAACTCACAAAATAACTAGGGAAGTGTGTAAAGGTATATACAAGGATATATGCCATGCAATGTGGTTATAAGTAAAAAAGAAGTGAAAACAATGTTAAATTCCCAAATCTGAGAACCTGGTAAAATTAAATTAGGCATCACCACATGAAAAAATACTATGGAGCATTAAAAACTTATAGCAATACACATTTACTGGCATAACAATGATTAATTATGTGGACCTTAAGTATAAAGATTCTTCTGATATGAACTCCGAGAAGGAATTTATCTGCTGAGATGGAAACCCCAGCCCAACTGAGGACCCAAGTTTCTTAAATAATAAAAGCATAGCTGACATTTGTTGACAGGGGTTCCTCACATACTCTTTATACTGGGAAGAACCTGAAACTGAACTCACAGCCTCCAGCACTCTGTCCCAATTGTTTATGCAATCTGCCTCAAACACTGCAAGGAAACCCTGCTTTCGTATTTCTACCTAACTGACTGAGACTGGTCCCATCGAATCAGAATGGTACAATTTGGAGATCTCATTTATATGAAACAGACCTAACTGGGAACTTGGGTGAGAATATTTGCTAATTTTATATTTTAATAAAAGGTGGTCTCCCTGTTGTCTCTGTGCAACATAATTTAGCTACCTAAAACTATCTCCAGAATTGCAGTTCCTTTTGTTCAAATAAATGCTTTTAATTCTTTATTACAGTCTAAAATTAATTTTGGTTCATATTAGGATATACTGACAAATGAAAAAATGCAAGCTATATTACACACACATACCAAATGTTTGTGAGGAATGGTTTTCTTTATAAAGATCTGGAAAGATGTGGAAGGAAAGGGGTCACAACTGAAACATGACAAGCTCAGTGGAGACCTTCATGGCAGTCTTACAAACCAAGAGACTGAAAGTAACCACAGGGGAAGCTCTGAAAATTAAAACTTTCTACCTAAAAGCAGTTCATGGGAGGTAGTCCTGTCCAAGGCCCCTATTTTTCCCTAACAAAGGTCTGTCTTTACCTTAACTGAACCTGCCCTCTCTTTTGGCATCTATGATAACATACCTTTGGAATGTCAAATTTCCTTTTTCTAGAACCCTCAAAGCACAGGTACCACACTGGGGGAAACCACAAATCACCTCATTGTTACTGTTATCATATTAATTATAGACTGTTAACTATCCTGTACCCACGTATGTAAAAAATGTAAGCTATCATTTTACTTTTTATCCAATCCCAGAGGTTTCCTTGCTTTGCTTCTCCCTGCTTCCCTAACCTGCCACTAATGGATTTTATGGAACCCACTTATGCCTCTTCTTTTGATTGCAATGTGTAAAATAAGGGGAAAAACTGCCACATTCTCTCAGTTTGCTGAGGCTTTGCTTCCTGGCAATTGTTGTCAATTTAGCTCGAATAAACTCACAAGAATTCTCTACAGGTCTGGCTGTTTCTTATGTTGATAAAGGTAAGCACCAAAAATGTGAACAACGAACGTCAACTCTCTTGGGGACAGGTTTCAGTGGGTTTCTTTTTTTTTTCCCCTCTTTCTCTATACTCGCCATTGGTGTATCTTCTGGGTTATCTGAATAACAAACCAACCTATCACTGCACAAAGACTGCTGCTCCCATGTTTGCTCTTCCACTTTTACAACCCTTTGTTCCACATTCACTGAGCAGCCTCTATTCTTTTTTAATCCTCACCGAGGACGTGCTTATTGATTTTAGAGAGAAGGGAAGGGAAGGAAACAGAGGAGAGAAACATCAATCTGCTCTCATATGTGCCCTAATTGGGGCACCAAACCTGCAATGCTGGCACGTGCTGAAAGAATTAAACCTGCAAACTTTCGGTTTACAGAATGACCCGCCAACCAACTGAGCTACGCTGGCTAGGGTTCACTGAGCAGCCTCTTAACAGGAGCACTGGCTGATGGCATTTATCTGATTCTCATGACACCCAGGAGGGCAGGAAGATAGGTAGTGCCCTGCTTCACAGCCAAAAGGGAGAGGAGACACATTACAGATACTTACCTAGGTGATCCAGCAAATTAGGACAGGGTGACAAAAAAAAGACAAAGAACCCAACTTAAAAATGAGCAAATGATTTGATAAGGCAATATTCCAAAGAAATACAAATGGCAAACACACACATGACAAGATGTAACATTAGTCATTAGGGAAATGCAAATCACACCACAGTGAGATACCATTTCACACACATTACGTTGACTATAATTTTAAAAATGGACAATAACAGTGTCGGTGAGGATATGGAGAAATTAGAACCCTGTTACACTGATGATGGAAATGTAAAGTGGTACAGACACAGTTGAAAATAGCCTGGCAGTTCCTCAAAGTTAAACATGCAGGCACCATATGACCCAGAAATTTCATTTCTAGGTAAATACCCAAAAGACCTGAAAACATACTGTTCACATTAAAAACTCGTACATGAATGTTCAAAGCAGCATTACTGATAATGGTTAAGCAGTTGAAACAATACTAATGCCTATCGGCTGATAAATGAATAAACAAAATATGGTCAGAATATTATTCGGCCTTTAAAAGGAACGATAAAGACTACGATTTGAATAAACTTTGAAAACATGCTAGTGAAAGAAGCCAAACACAAAAGGTCACATAGAGATTTCATTTGTACGAAATGTTCAAAATAGGAAGCTCCAAAACAGAAATTAAAATAGTGATTGCCAAGGGATGAAGGGAAGGGCAAATGATAGGTAAAGCATTCTTTTCTGGGTTGGGCATGGAAATGTTCTGGAATTAGACCCTGGCGATGGTTGCACAACATAGAAAATATTCTAAAAACAACCAATGTGTACAATTGAAAATGCTGAATTTTATGTTATAGGAATTATTTGTCAATAAAAATATAATAATAGAGGGATCAAGATGGTGGAGGGGTGAATGGAAGTCACACTGACCTCCTCCCAGGACCAATCTGGAATTACAACTAAATTGTGGAGAAATCATCCAGAGCAAAAAACTAAACAGTAGCAAGAAAGAAGCCTTGTAACCTCGGACGGACAGAAGAATCAGTTCAGCACAACCCGAATGGTAAGGAGTGCGGCAGAGACGCGAGAAGGCTGGCTGGGCACCCTCAGGCGGCAGCGCCAGAGGGATATTCCAGCAGCCAGTTGGAGCCCCCTGAGCAGAGCCGGGTCTAAACCATAAGCAGGGATCCCCAGCCGACAACACCAGAGCCCAAAAAGTACACAGATAACAACCAACTGAGAAAAGCAGCAGGATCGCCCTCTGCCAGGCAGCTGGAGACTGAAAGAGCCGTTAAAAGGGCCAATGTATAAACTTTCGTCTGCAGCCACTTATCCTGGGCTCCAGCAAAGGCAGGGGCAGAGTGGGTTGAGGCACCTGAGAAGAAACTGGGGACAGAGGCTCTGGGGAAAGAACTGAAAAAGGAGCCACTGGGATCCATGCTGAGCCATTCCCCACGCAGCAGCAGCCATCTTGCTCAGGCAGACCACTCCCTTGAGATACAGCAGCCTGAGAGGAAACAGCTGCCCCTCCCCCCAGGTGTGATTCTGCTCTGGCCCTGTGGTGCTTAAGGTTGACTGCAGCGTGCAGAGTGGCAGCCAGACAGTAGATCGCAGCAAAGGTGGGGCAGATGGACTAGACACACCCAGGAGAGGCTAGGGATACAGGCTTTGGGGAGAGAACTAAGAGAGTAGCCTCCAGGATCCAGGTACTAAATTATCCCCCAAATTGCAGCAGCCATCAAGCTCACACAGAGCATTCCCCTCTGAGCAGCAGCATCCTGAGGGGAAACATCAGCCCCAGCCACAGCAGGGAGTCCGCCCTGCCCTACGGTGCATAAGCCTGACTGCTGAGCGCAGAGTGACTAGATTAACAACTGAAGGAGACAGCCACAGACTGTAAGATCCTGGGAAGTCTTGAAAAGACTGCCTAAGGTCTGTCAGGGTAAACATCTGACTTCACCAGAGGTGGATCCAGGAAGAAAAAACAGCGGTAAATACTAGAGGCTATCAAGACGAAATCCACTGTGGTCTTCTCCATGATTTGCATTATTTTCTTCACTACGTAGCTTTTTAACATTCATGTCCTGTCCATCAAGTTGGTGTACATTAAGTCACTAGGTTTTATACTAGAGTTTATTTCTCTCCTTCTTATAACAGTCCTAATCTCTCAACAGACTAATTAATACTGGTTCCTTGCTGTTGATAGTGGGATTGCAGGGCGTGGTTATTTCTGCGGTCCTGGGTTTGTTTCCTGGGCTTTGTGGTTTTGCTCCAGCAGCCAAATAATGTCCGGAAGACAAAGAAACAACCCCGAACCAAAAGGAAAGGAGGACTCCCCAGAAAGACTACTAAATGAATAGAAAGATTACTAAATGAAAGTAAACTATCAGCTATTGAGTTCAAAACAATGGTTATAAGGAAGCTGATGAACTCAAGGAGCTCAGCGAGAATTACAAAGAACTATAGGGACACTATGAG
>PVJD01008432.1:0-72528 GCA_004026545.1 Mormoops blainvillei
CTAAGTGTTCCACTGTTGGCAGTGATAACATGTGACCTGCCCCTCTATTTGAGGAGTGTGTTATCAGGACCAGGGATCACCTATAGGTGTGATCATTGTGCCCACCGAAATTGTAAGCAGGAGCTTATGTTTAGGCATTTTGGGCTGGGGAAAGGGTTTGTATCCTCCGGAAAGCTAAAAACCACTAGGTTTGGATTAGGGTACGGGGAAGACTACAATTCCCAGAAAACCCTATTGGAATAGTTCTTAACGGAAGACAACTACAGTTCCCAGAAGGCCTTGAATTGGCCTCAGGAGCCTTATATTCCAACCACCTGCCTGTGTCAAATATTGCTTGTGAAATCATAGACGTTTTCCAAACTTTGACCAGAACATAATACCTAAAGGGACTGTACCCTAAATAGTTCTATCAAGGTTGGACTTCTTGGCCTAATATTCGTACTTGAACTGTCGCTGGGCTATAATCCACGGAATGCCTATGATTGTGAAGTATTTGGCAAAAAAAAGATTACTTACTAGAGTGTGACCAGACAGTAATGCTCTGGGACCGCTGGGGGCTTACCTGAATCCCCAGTGCATGTGGTGGGGTACACATGTCTGGCATAAACAGGAGAGAGAGCCCCCAGGTTTTCAAAAGGGGACCTTAAGCAGCATGCTAAAACCAGTCAGGAGTAAAAGTGTCCTCTGCTAGTCCCCACCGACCCGACTTGCTCGTTAGAGAAGCGAGGCCAAAATTGAAGCCGAGCCTTCTATCCGGAGACCCAGAAACTAGAAAGCATCCAGAAGCGGGAAGATGCACACGTATGCTAGATCTGGAAATACAGCCGCTCCCGGAGGCTCAGACACAGCTTGTTGCCTAAAACCTGCTGTAGGGGCTGGAGAGGCCACACCTGGACCCAGGAGTGCCTCGCCTTCGCTTTCCCGCTGAAATGAAACCAGGATTCGCAGCAATTCTCCCCAGTAGCCTCCGCCTTCCGGCAACCACTACCACCTCCAAGGCCACTCTCGGAGGAAAATGGCCAGAAAGCGCGCAGTGGCTCCTTTAAAGTTTCTCCTCGCCCGCCCTCCCCGCCCACGTGACCCGGGGCGGCCGCGCGCCGGCTCTGCCCCCAGCGCAAGCGGCGATGGCGGCGGCGGCGGGAGCTGCAGCGGCGGCCGCCGCCGAGGTGCGGAAGGGGAGGGGGAGAGGCGGGTGCATGCCCGCGCGCGCGCCCGGGGGAAGCGCGCGCCCGTGCAATGCTCCGGGGGTGCAACGGGGCCGGGGGGCCCGGGCAGGACTTACAGCAATCCGGAGGGCTAGCACCGGGGGCGGATGAGGGGACCAGGGGGTGGGAGGTGGGGGGAGTGGGCACGGAGGCGCGCGTGCAGCCGCTGGCTGTCTCCGAGTGGGCGGCGGGCGCCGGGGCCCCAGGAACACGCGCGAGGGGCACGAGGGGCCGTCCACCGGGCTGGGGGGCAACGGGCGCTGGAGGGGTTGGTACCCGGGGTCCCCGCGGCCTGGGGGACAAAGGGGGAACGGCTCGTGCAGCCGGGAGGAGGGGGCGGGGCCGGTGCTCGGAGGCCCCGCCTCCTCCCCCTCCTCTCTTCTCCGGCCCTGAGATGCGGGGTCTACCCAGAGGCCGGGGGCTGATGCGGGCTCGGGGGAGGGGTCGTGCGGCCCCTCCCGGCAGCCGAGGCCGCGGAAGGGGGGGTGCCCATAGAGGAAGAGGTAGGCCGCGGAGCCTACTCTCTCTTCCCAGGGCCCAGGCGTCCTGGGCCCCCCAACTTCCTACCGGGTTGACCAGCCATCCTATCCCTTGTGTCGCCTCCCAGGGGGAGGTCCCCGCTGAGATGGGGGCTCTGGTGCTGGACAAGGAGCTCAGAGGAGCCGAGAGAGGTGAGTGAAGCAGAAACGGGCCCAGCTAGACCTTCACCTCCCCAAACACAGGACTCCCTGAGCCCATAGTCCTGAACTTTTTCTCTTCCCTTACAGTTCATGGCTCTTTTGGGGACACCCCTCTTAGTGAGGAGACCCTGCCCAAGGCCAGCCCCGACTCCCTGGAGCCTGCTGGCCCCTCATCCCCAGCAACTGTCACCGTCACTGTCGGCGATGAGGGGGCCGACACCCCTGTAGGAGCCACACCACCCATTGGGGATGAACCCGAGAATCTTGAGGGAGATGGGGACCTGCAAGGGGGGCGCATCCTGCTGGGTGAGAGGCTGCGGAGGCTGGGGGTGTGGTGGGGCATCCTCTGATTCTGCCTTTCCTCTAATCTTGTCTCTGCCTGTCTGTCTGCCTGTCTGTTTTCCAGGGCATGCCACAAAGTCATTCCCCTCTTCCCCCAGCAAAGGGGGTGCCTGTCCCAGCCGTGCCAAGATGTCAATGACAGGGGCCGGAAAATCACCCCCATCAGTCCAGAGTTTGGCTATGAGGCTGCTGAGTATGCCAGGGGCCCAGGGGGCGGCAGCATCAGGGCCTGAACCCACTCCATCTACAACCAGCCCTGAGGGGCAGCCCAAGATCCACCGAGCCAGGAAAACCATGTCCAAACCTGGAAATGGACAGGTGAGGATTAGGGGAAGGGCTGAGGGGGTGGGAGAGCTAGGTAGTCAACCCTCAACCTCTTGTGGGCTTTTTTTATAATACAGCTTCAGGTCTTTTCAACCCATTCACAGCTTTATACTTTACCAAGGGGCTATTTGGTGTCACATTCTGGACTGGGGCTTAATATGTGAACAAACAGGCCCTTGCCTTCTTTGAGTTTACATTCTTGGGGAGAAGGAAGTGGAAGAGACCAATGTTAAAGATTTGTTTATGTAGCTAATGTTTTAATTACTCTTAAGATAATGATTATGTGAAGAAACTTCAAATCACTCATTTTACTTCAAAGCAAGACCTCAGGAAACTTTTTCATCCCATAGAAACTGCCCCTGCTTCATTTTAAGTGTTGTATTCCTACTGGGAATGAGATGAGGGCGAGGGACATGACAGCTGTCAACAACCTTTATGACAGTGTTTTTAGGGCTCTCGGTAGTATTATGTTACGTGTGTGGTTTGAGTAGCTTTGGTCAAGGCCTTAACCTTTGTTTTCTCATCTGTAAAATGGGAAGAAAGGGCTTGCTGCACACTTGAAGAAATAAGTGGGGGTTAGGGATGGGGTGTCCTTGACACTTTTGGAGACAGCAGTTCTTGTTATAGCCACATCTGGTCACTTCAGCTTCGGATGGCCTTTTTGAAGCTGAGGCTCACAGCCCCGCCACTGCCTGGGTCTCCTGGCTATTTCAGGCCAAACCGCAGCTGATTCCTGACCCTACGTGCACTCCCTCTCCATTCCCAGCCCCCAGTCCCTGAGAAGAGGCCCCCTGAAGTACAGCATTTCCGAATGAGCGATGACGTGCACTCGCTTGGGAAGGTGACCTCAGGTCAGTCTCAGCCCCCACCCACCTGCCGCTTCATATGCCCTGTCCTGAGGGTTTAGAGTACAAAGCTGGCTCCTTCCTTCTCTCCTTCCAGAAGTGGCCAAAAGGAGGAAACTGAACTCAGGAGGTGGTCTGGTGAGCAGGGAGAGGCAGAGAACAAGACCTCTCCTGGGGGCTGCTGCAGGGAAGCCCCAAACGAGGGCTGCCTCCTGCCCTCAAAGGAAATGGGTTGGTGGGGAGTACGAGCAGCTTCAATTGTTGTCCTGTTTTTCTAGTCGGAGGAGTTGGGTTCTGCCCGGGTTTCAGGAGAAATGACCCTGGAGAAGACGAACCCTGGGTCCCTGGAGGAGTGGGAGACAGTGGTGGGGGATGACTTCAGCCTCTACTACGACTCCTACTCCGTGGATGAGCGTGTGGACTCTGACAGCAAGGTAAGATGGTCTGCCACCCCATATCCAGGGCTCACTTTCCAATCTTTTCTGCCGCCTCACCCCCTTTCACTCTTTCCTTTTTATCTTCTGAACATCCACTGATTAATTGCCCAATACTCTCTGCAACCTGACGCCACGTTTTCTGCACCCATTCCATTCCCTACCCCCCTCCACACTGAACACCATCCATTTTATGGTTTATTTGTTGTTTGTTTGCTGGTTTATTCCTTTGCTCTTGGTTTGGTTTTATCATACACATGTTTGCCCATGTACTATAATGCTTAGCCTTGCCTGTTTTGCTTTTTATTTAATGTTTTATCATGGAAACTTTCAAATACAGATAGTCCTTGAACAGCATAGGTTTGACCTGTATGGGTCCTCTTATACACAGATTTTTTAAAAGAAATAAATACTGTCAACGTATTTTTTCTTATGATTTATTTTCTTTAGCTTTATTGGAAGAATATAGTATATATTACATATAACATACAAAATACGTGTTAATCAACTGTTTATATTATTGGTACGGCTTCCAGTCAACAGTAGGCTGGTAGTTAATTGGGGGAGTGGGGAGTCAAAAGTTGTACATGGATTTTCGACTACATGGGGGGTTGGCACCCCGACCCCATGTCGCTTAAGAACCAACAGTATACACAAACAATAGGAGAGTGGGCCCCGTGTAGCCACCACCCAGCTCTAGCAATACACAGCTGATATTTTTTCTTTTACAAGTTTATGTATTTATTTTTTACATTCAATATTACTTTATATTAGTTTCAGGTATACAGCATAGTGGTTAGACAATCATATACTCTCTAAAGTGATCCTCTGACATTTCCAGTGCCCACCTGGCACCATACATACTCCTTACAATATTGACTATATTCCCCGCGCTGTGCTTCAGACCCCTGTGACTGTTCTGTAACTACCAATTTGTACTTCTCAGCCCCTTCAGCTTTTCACCCACTCCTCCAACACCCCTCCCCTCTGGCAACCATCAGGCTGATCTTTGTATCTGTGAGCCTCTTTCTGTTGTTTGTTTTTTCATATTGTTCTTTAGATTCCACAAATAACTGAAATCATACGGTACTTGTCTTTCTCTGTCTGACTGATTCCACTTAACATAATACCCTTTAGGTTCATCTCTGCTGCCTTAACACGGCTGATTTTTTAAACCAATTTGATTTTTTAATTACAGTGGACATACAACATTGTATTAGTTTTGGGTGTACAACATAGTGATTAAACATTTATATACTTTACAAAGTGATCACTGCAATAAGTCTAGTACACATCTGATACCATGCACAGTTATTACAATATTATTGACTGTATTGCCTATGCTGTACTTTACATCCCCATGACTTTTTATAGTTGACAATTTGCCCTTCTCAATCCTCTCCCTTTTTCACCCAGCCTCCAACCGCTCTCCAATCTAGCAACCTTCACAGTGTTCTCTGTAACTTAGAGTTTGTTTCTGCTTTGTTTGTTTATTCTGTTTTTTAGATTCCACATGTAAATGAAATCATACAGTATTTGTCTTTATCTGTCTGGGTTATTTCACTCAGTACAATATCCTCTAGGTCTGTGCTTGTTGTTGCAAATGGCAAGATTTTATTCTTTCTTTATAGTCGAGTAATATACCATTGTATATGTACCTCATCTTCTTCATCCAGTCGTCTGTCGATGAGCACTTAGGCTGCTTCTGTATCTTGGTTATCTTAAATAACGCTGCAGTGAACATAAGGGTGCATATGTCTTTTTGAATTAGTGTTTTGGATTTCTTTGGATAAATATCCAGAAGTGGAATTGCTGGATCCTATGGTAATTCTATTTTTAATTTTTTTGAGGAACCTCCATATTGTTTTCCATCGTGGCTGCACCCATCTGCATTCCTACCAACAGTGCACAAGGGGTTCCTTTTCTTCACGTCCTTGCCAGCACTTGTTAATTTATTGCTGGTCAGATAGCCATTCTGACAGGTGTGAGGTGAAATCTCACTGTGGTTTTAATTTGCTCAACATGACTAAACATAAGTGATGTTGAGCATCTTTCCATATGTCTAATAGCCATCTGTATGTCCTCTTTGGAGAAGAGTTTATTTGGGTCCTTTGCCCATTTTTTAATTGGATTGTTTGGTTTTGTTTTTGTTTTTGTTTTTTGCTGTTCAGTTGTATGAGTTTCTCATATTTTGGATATGAACCCCTTATCAAATGTATCATTGGCAAATAACCTGTTTCTGTTTTGTTGATGGTTTCCTCTGCTCTGCAAAAACTTTTTAGTTCAATATAATCCCATGTCTATTTTTCCCTTTGTTCCCTTTGACTGAGAATACATATCCGAAAACATACGGCTAAGAACCATGTTAGAGAGTTTACTGTATGTTTTCTTCTAAGAATTTTATGGTTTCAGGTCTTAAATTGAAGTCTTGATCCATTTTGAGTTTATTCTTATGTATGGTATAAGAAGGTGGATCAGTTTTCCTAAGAGCATTTACTGAAATGCTCTGAAATGAGCCTTCTCCTACCACATTGTATGTTCTTGCCTCCTTTGTAATGCACAGCTGGTCTCGACACTCATCCGCTCTCCCCCAACACATATCTACTGGATAATGTTAAAGCAAATCCCAGACATATTTTATCTGGAAATATTCCTGTATGTATCTCTAAACATAAGACCTCTTTCTGTCCTGACTGGTGTGGCTCAGTGAGTTGGGCATCTTCCCTCAAATCAAAAAGTCACCAGTTCTATTCCCAGTCAGGGCATGTGCCTGCATCGTGGCCAAGTCCCTGGTTGGGGGCATCCAAAGGCAACTGATTGATGTTTCTCTCCCTCTATTTCTCCCTTACTTCCCCTCTTTCTAAAAATAAATAAATAAAATCTTTTTTTTTTTTAAAGGAAAAAAGACCTCTTTCTGTTTCTTAACATCACTACATGGCTATTTTCACACCTAAAAAACTTACCAATGATTTCTTAATATCATCACTTCACTACCATTTAGTGTTCACATCTCAGGTGTTTCATAAATGGGTTTTTGTTTGTCAAAATTCAAATGAGGTCCACACATTGATTTGATTGACATTTGTCTTCAGTCTTTCTTGATGTGTAGGTTATCTGTCTTCTAAAAAATTTTTTTCTTGCCATTTATTTGTTGAAGAAACCAGATCAGTTGTCTGACAAAATTCCTCACGTTTAGAAGTTGGCTGGTTGGGTGGGGATTGACACACTCTTCTCTTAATAAATATTTCTTGTAAACTGTTGTATCTAAAAGCTTGATCAGCTTCAGGTACACACTCCACCCCTGCTGGTACGAGTGCTTCCTATTGCATCACATCAGGAGGCAGAGGGTATCTGGCCTTTTATTAGTTATGTTGAGATCAGTCAGGGAGCTTTAGGTGCTGTCAGCCTGATCCTCGCGGTAAGGTTCCTCATTAGTTTTCCATCTAGTGTTTCTAGCAGTCATTGGTAGCCTCACCCATTTATGAACTTCATAGAAAGGGTAAATATATGTACACATACTATACATTTCCTTTCTGGAACTTTTTGTTTGGGATTTTTGTTTTGCTTTGTTTTGCTTAATATTGTCTTGCCAAAATTCACATGTGTTGTTATATCTAGCCATTCTTTTTGTTACTGTGTAGTATTTTACATCTCTTTATCCTACTCTTTCCCTCTTTTCCTGCAAGCGCTTGCCTCCATTAAAGAACCATCCTGGGTAGCTGTTTCCTTTATCCTACCTCATTGTTTGAGTCCTGGCAGTTGGATGTGACCTGCTCTGCCTCTCTCCCAAGTCCCCCAGGAGAGATCTGTGGCCCAAGGGTCACTGTTTCCTCATCCCTACTTTGGCTCTGTCCCAGTCTGAGGTTGAAGCACTGGCTGAACAACTGAGTGAGGAAGAAGAAGAAGAGGAGGAGGAAGAGGAGGAGGAGGAGGAGGAGGAAGAAGAGGAAGATGAGGAGTCGGGCAATCAGTCTGACAGGGTGAGAGCTGGAGGCTGACACGCCCAGAAGACTGGGGACTGTAGGGCCAGAGGCCCGCGTCCTCAGCAGTGGGGGCTGGGGCCAGGCTCTTTAACTCTCCCTCCTCCCCAGAGTGGTTCCAGTGGCCGGCGAAAAGCCAAAAAGAAATGGCGGAAGGACAGCCCATGGGTGAAACCCTCCCGGAAACGGCGGAAGCGGGATCCACCCCGGGCCAAGGAGCCACGAGGTGAGGAGGTTCCTCTGCTTTGGGGTCTCCTCCTCCAGCCTCCCTCCCAGCCCCCGGAGAGTGTGCACAAACACACACTCATGCATGTACACACCCGCATGTGCCCACACATCCAGGTGCCTGTGAGCTCGCACTCTCACTCTCTCTGTCTCTGTGTCAGGAGTGAATGGTGTGGGCTCCTCAGGCCCCAGTGAGTACATGGAGGTCCCTCTGGGGTCCCTGGAGCTGCCCAGCGAGGGGACCCTCTCCCCCAACCACGCTGGTAATTGCCAATTGCTGGGATAGGGAGCCGCTAGGGGGCACCCTCAGGCCTGGAGGGGAAGGGAGGAGGGGACCCCCACTGGAGCCAGGGTGCCCATGGCCAGCCTTTGGGGGTTCTGGAGCATGGAGAGAAAGGCAGGCAGGGTGGGGGTGAATGGCCCCGCCAGGGGTCCCAGTGGGTGAGGGGCAGGGCCTCCCTCAGCTCCCTTTTTCCCCTAAGGGGTGTCCAACGACACATCTTCACTGGAGACAGAACGTGGGTTTGAGGAGTTGCCCCTGTGCAGCTGCCGCATGGAGGCGCCCAAGATTGACCGCATCAGTGAGAGAGCGGGGCACAAGTGCATGGCCACAGAGAGTGTGGATGGAGAGGTGGGCCGATGGGCAGGGAGAAGC
Source organism: Mormoops blainvillei (assembly GCA_004026545.1). NCBI lineage: Eukaryota > Metazoa > Chordata > Mammalia > Chiroptera > Mormoopidae > Mormoops > Mormoops blainvillei. The sequence goes on from PVJD01008432.1 coordinate 8,691, forward strand.
AGTGCAGGGTACGTGGCCCAGGCCCCCGCCTCACCTCTCTTCTCGCCCATCCTCTCGGCCCACAGCTGTCGGGCTGCAATGCTGCAATCCTCAAGCGGGAGACCATGAGGCCATCAAGCCGTGTGGCCCTGATGGTGCTCTGTGAGACCCACCGCGCCCGCATGGTCAAACACCACTGCTGTCCGGGCTGTGGCTACTTCTGTACGGCGGTGAGTGACCATGGGGCAGACGAGCAGAGTGCCCCCTTGGAGAAGGGGCTCTCATAGCCTCACCATATTGTTTCCCTGCCCCAGGGCACCTTCTTGGAGTGCCACCCCGACTTCCGTGTGGCCCATCGCTTCCACAAGGCCTGTGTGTCCCAACTGAATGGGATGGTCTTTTGTCCCCACTGTGGGGAGGATGCATCCGAGGCCCAGGAGGTGACCATCCCCTGGGGGGACGGAGTGACACCGCCAACTGGCACTGCAGCCCCTGCCCCCCCACCCCTGGCCCAGGATGCTCCTGGAAGAGCAGACACTTCCCAGCCCAGGTACTGGCCTCTCCCTTCCCCACTGTCAGTTTCCTGCTCTTCCCTGTCACCAGAGACATTAGCCCCTTCTCCCACAGTGCCCGGATGCGAGGGCAGGGGGAGCTGCGGCGCCCACCCTGTGACCCTGTGGCTGACACCATTGACAGCTCAGGGCCCTCCCTGACCCTGCCCAGTGGGGGTTGCCTCTCAGCCGTGGGGCTGCCACCTGGACCAGGCCGGGAAGCCCTGGAGAAGGCCCTGGTCATCCAGGAGTCAGAGAGGTGAGGGGGCTTTTGCTTTCCAGCACTGAGACTGGGGCGGGCTGGAAGGGCAGATCTGTGGTTGTGAGAGCTGATGCGGGAGCCTAAGGAACCTACCCCACCCTCCCTCACCGTGGCAGGCGGAAGAAACTCCGCTTCCACCCTCGGCAGTTGTACCTGTCAGTGAAGCAGGGGGAGCTGCAGAAGGTCATTCTGATGCTGTGTGAGTATCCAACCACTCATTCATTCGGCAAAGCTTGACTGAGCCCGATGATGTATCAGGCACTGGGCTGGGGCCAGAAGTGCAATGACGGACTTCATCCTCACCCCAGAGGCTACCTGCCGTGCTCAGTGCACAGCAGCGCCAAGAGGAAGCGCTGCTTTGACCTCGGGCAGAGCTGGTACCCCTGGCTCCTTATCCCTGGCACGTGCCCTGAGAAACCTTCCTGAAGAAGGTGCCACCAGCCCCCTAGCTTGCTTACCACTTGTCCCTCCCCCTCCCGGTGTGGTGGGCTCTCCCCACAGTGGACAACCTGGACCCCAACTTCCAGAGCGACCAGCAGAGCAAGCGCACACCCCTGCATGCGGCCGCCCAGAAGGGCTCCGTGGAGATCTGCCATGTGCTGCTGCAGGTCAGCACGGGCCAGCCCTCGGCCTCGTTGACAAGGCCCTTGGACGCCCCCTGCCTGGCCCCTCCATGGTGCCAGCCCACATGCCCTCTCCTCACAGGCTGGCGCCAACATCAACGCAGTGGATAAGCAGCAGCGGACGCCGCTGATGGAGGCTGTGGTGAACAACCACCTGGAGGTGGCCCGCTACATGGTGCAGCGTGGTGGCTGTGTCTATAACAAGGTGCTCGGCAGGCCACAGGGCCCAGGGGAGGGACTGGCTTAGAGGTGCCAGCCGGAAGACTCATCTGCCTGTGTCTCCCTCAGGAGGAGGATGGGTCAACCTGCCTCCACCACGCAGCTAAAATTGGGAACTTGGAGATGGTCAGCCTGCTGCTTAGCACGGGACAGGTGGACGTCAACGCCCAGGTCAGAGGCCCAGCTGCCCCGCCACCCCTCCCACTGCCCCCTGCCCAGCCCCTTGGTCCTTGGCTCAGCCTCAGGCTATGACACCTTCCACTTCAACTGACCTCTGGTGCCTCACTGCATCCCATGCTGCTTCAGCTGTTTCCTTCTTTCTCCCTCCTCATTCGACTATCTCTTCACTGTTCTCTCTTGCTACTTCTCTTTATCAGTTTTCAGAGTAATGAGTTACTGTTTTAATCTCTGAAGTGTCCAGTGAGATTATTTGCGAACTCTGTTTTTCACGTGATGCGTGTGTTTTACTCTATTGTCTTTCTTCTTGATCCATCCTTTGTTAGGAGGAGCCCCTGGAAGTTGGCTCCTGGGGCCTTTGACGTGACCTAGCATCCTTTGAGAGCGTCCGACCTTTGAGCATTTACGCACTCCCATCTATGTACCTAGGGATAGTTGTTGCTATTGGATCGCTGTGTCTAGGGCTTTTGAGTGGGGAGACCTAGGAAATGATGCATTTTTTAGAAAGAGAAAAAGGACTCTGCAGCCTTGAGCAATAGACACTGTGGTTTCACTTTATAAATGAGGAAACACACGCCGAGACTCAGTGACTTGCTCAGGGTGTCGCAGCATTGAGTGGCAGAGCTGGGGCTCTAGCTGTGTCTGGCCCCAGAGCATGTACTTTGGTGAGCAGGGCTGGCTGCTGGGCCTGCCCCCCACCCTCTTCCCTCCCTTCACACCCATAGGATAGTGGGGGATGGACGCCCATCATCTGGGCCGCAGAACACAAGCATATCGAGGTGATCCGCATGCTGCTGACACGGGGTGCCGATGTCACCCTCACAGACAACGTGAGAGTTTGGTTAGGGTAGGGGAGGTGGGGCTGGCCCAGACCCTGAACATGGTAGAGGCTGGATTCAAGGGCTCATTGCCCAGGCCACCCCTTCCCCTACCACCTCCACAGGAAGAAAACATCTGTCTGCACTGGGCCTCCTTCACTGGCAGCGCTGCCATCGCCGAGGTCCTCCTGAATGCCCGCTGCGACCTCCATGCTGTCAACTACCACGGGGACACGCCCCTGCACATCGCAGCCCGGGAGAGCTACCATGACTGTGTGCTGTGAGCCTCTGTCCACACCACACCCCAGAGCCCCTCTGCCACCCCTCACAGCCCCAGACCTTTAAGGCTTCCTCTCCCCTCCCAGGTTGTTCTTGTCACGTGGAGCAAATCCTGAGCTGCGCAACAAGGAGGGGGACACCGCATGGGATCTGACTCCTGAACGCTCTGATGTATGGTTTGCACTGCAGCTTAACCGCAAGCTCCGGCTTGGCGTGGGAAATCGGGCCATCCGCACTGAGAAGATCATCTGCCGGTGAGTGCTGGGCCTTCAGGCCCCAGACTGCCTTCCACTCTTCCCTAGTTCCCACTGAACTCCAGAATGTCCCCAAAGCCTCCCCAGATCTCACTGGACCCTAAAAGACCCCCAGACCCTCCCCATGCCCCACTGAATCCCAAGAACCACTTCCAGTTCCCCCTAGTAGGACTGCCATATATTGCAAATAAAAATAGAGCATATCCAGTTAAATTAGAATCTCAGGTGGACAGTTACTACTTTTTTGTGTTAAAGTGTCCCATGCAGTGTTTGAGATGTACCTATACTAAAAATTGTTTCTTGTTTATCTGAAATCTGATTTTTAATTTGGTGCCCTGCATTTTTTTCTGGCGACCTCACTCCACATTCCCTAGTGAATACCCAGAACCCCCTTCTTCCACCCCTCGGCCCACGTTCAGTCCCCACGGCCCAGGAACCTCCCCAGTCTTCTCCTTGCACCTAGAGGAGCCCTCAGCCCCATTTCCCTTTCCCAGGGACGTGGCTCGGGGCTATGAGAATGTACCCATCCCTTGTGTCAACGGCGTGGACGGGGAGCCGTGCCCCGAGGATTATAAGTACATCTCGGAGAATTGCGAGACATCCACCATGAACATTGACCGCAACATCACCCACCTGCAGGTAAGGGGCCTGGGACCTCCCAAAGGGACAGCAGAGCCACTAAGTACAGTGGAGCAAGTCATGGGCCAACAAGAGCACCTGCAAAGGCAGGGCTGAAAGGGAGCTCCGGGGGCTTGGTCCGCCTTGAGAAGGGTCTTCTTACTAGGACACACGACGGTGTCATATAGGCTCATGGTAGCCCTAGTGACAGACCTTCAGCACCATCCTGATTCCCCCCCTACTGTGGGACCGTCACCCCTCACGTTCCTAAAACATGGACCCTAGCCAAACGGCAGCAGCTGGGGGGCAAGGAACACTGGGAGCTAAGGGGCCAGGGCCAGTCCTGGGGTCAAGCTCACCCTGCCTCCTGCCTAGCACTGCACGTGTGTGGATGACTGCTCCAGCTCCAACTGCCTGTGCGGCCAGCTGAGCATTCGCTGCTGGTATGACAAGGTATGTGCCCTTGGCCTGTCTGCAGATGCCCATTCACTCCTTCAGAGGAACTGGCCTCCAATGCACGTTCCTTGGGACCTTGTTCCCCACCTCCTACCCTAGGGGGAAGTGGCAGAGAGGGCAGGGCCAGGCCTGGAACTCCTGGGACACTGCCAGGACAGAGATGGGCCTGGCCCAGGCACATGCAAATCAAGGGAGATGGTTGTGCGGCACTTGTTGTTTGACCTCATAGTACATGCGGTGTCCGGCATCCCGGCCTCGCTGTCTCTCTGTCTCTGGGCCGAGGTCAGGGGAGGATTCTTCTGTGGGTTCTTAGGGATTCTGGGCACCTGAGGTGGGACTACACAGAAACCACTGTCCTCCCCTCCTTCCCCAAGGATGGGCGGCTGCTCCAGGAATTTAACAAGATCGAGCCTCCACTGATCTTCGAGTGTAACCAAGCCTGCTCCTGCTGGAGAAACTGCAAGAACCGGGTGGTGCAGAGTGGCATCAAGTGAGGCCCTGCCCCTGCAACTCCCCACTGCCCGCTGCACACGCACGCACGCACGCATGCACACATGTACAGACACATAGACCCACACATGCATTCACGCAGACATATAAGCACAGGCTGTTGCCTATCCATCCAACACCACCCTCTCTCCCACCCCCAGGGTGCGACTGCAGCTCTACCGAACAGCCAAGATGGGCTGGGGGGTCCGTGCCCTGCAGACCATCCCCCAAGGAACCTTCATCTGCGAGTGAGTTGGGGAGGTGGGGAGAGGTGAAGGGACCAACCAGTGACCACTGCTGCCTCTCTGACCTCTCTGCCCTCCTCCCTGATGGGTCCTGCTCCCCTCACTACCCCATCTCCAGCCAGCCTCTTCAGCCTTTCATCCCCACAGCCAAGCACCCTTCCTGCCCCACCCAGCCCAGACCACAGAGCTGTCCACCACCACTGCCCACATCCCCGCCACCTCCACTTCCCAGCCTCACATAGCCTCTCCCTGCCCTTCTGAGCTGGGGATAGCGCCAGTTTGGGAGACAAATCCGGGTTTGAGCTCCACTCTGCTTGCCAGAGTCCTTGGCCAAACTACTTGACCTTTTTGAGCCACATTTCCTGTCCAGCTTCAGGGCCCTCGCTCCTCCCCATCAGTTCTTTCTCTGCCCAGCATCTGTCACCACTCTCTGTCCCCCCCATCTCCTAGCCCATGGCCTTTAAACTTAATCTAGGTCTTGTTTGAACTTTCAAATAAAACTTAGCCCCATTTGCTTATTTAGGGGCCATCCATTTTCTTTTAGTCATGTCATCTCAGCTTCTCTAATAGCCCTATCTTCCTGGACCTCAGCGCCCGCCCCCGCCCGCCCACTCACTGCTCATCCTGCCAGAAATCGGCCTTTGCCCTCGCCGCTCTGCTGCTGCTGCCTTCTGACAGTCTCCAGCTGCACTCCCGCTTCGTGCGCTTCAGCCCTGGTTCCCCTGGCATCTGCCACCCCCTTAGCTCTGGCTCCCATGACCCTGTCCTCACCTCCGACCCATCCGCCCGTTTTCTTCACCAGCTCCTCTTCCTCCGCTCTCCGAGTGCGGGCGTCCTCACCCCCGGCCCCTTCCCAGAGTTTCTCACAGCCCCTGTGGCTCTGTCCCTTCCTGCTGGCCTGACCACTCCTGTCCTTCAGCCTGCCATCGTCCCCACCTGCTAGGGGACTCCTAGTCCACAAACCTCCCAGTGTCTAAACCCGAACAGAGTTTCCCACCCAAGTCCACAGGCTGATCCCCAAACCTCAGAGGCCTGGCATCAGTCCCTTTACCTCCACCACCATGTCTCCAACTCATCATCCCCAGCCACCACACTTGCCAGTCCTGCCTGTGGCAGCCATCCAGTGACAACGTCACAGGCTAGCATCCCCGTGGTTCTCCCGATCCCTCCTCCAGAGGGGACCACCCACCTCCTCCCTCCCAGATGAAGCCTACTGTATTCAGGGCCCACTAGGCCTTGGGCCACCCAGCCAGGTCCCAGCAGTTTTAGTCTGGGACATTCGCAGACACTGACTGGGGCATCTGACATAGTGGAAGAGGAGCCCCTGGGGTTGTGAGGAGGCATGGCCTGGAGCCGGCCCCCGTAGCCCCAGCTCATCCTCAGCACTGCCGCTTCGTGCCCAGCAGGTATGTCGGGGAGCTGATCTCCGATGCTGAGGCTGATGTGAGAGAGGATGATTCTTACCTCTTCGACTTAGACAACAAGGTGGGCAGGAGGCCCCTCTGTCTCCTACTCCCAGTCAGCAGTGGAAACCGGGGTGGGGGGTAGGGGGGGCGGGTACTGGGCGGTCAGTGGGTGGGGATGTTGGCGGGGTACCAACGGTGGTAGATGTAAAGTGTGCCGCCCTCCCCTCAGGATGGAGAGGTGTACTGCATCGATGCCCGTTACTATGGCAACATCAGCCGATTTATCAACCACTTGTGTGACCCCAACATCATCCCTGTCCGGGTCTTCATGCTGCACCAAGACCTGCGATTTCCACGCATTGCTTTCTTCAGTTCCCGAGACATCCGGACAGGGGAGGAGCTGGGGTGAGGCTGCCGGGCTCAGCCAGGGGTATGGGAAACAGCGTGCCTGGGATGAGCAGCTGAAGAGAGCTCCTGATTTGCAAGCTTGGATTAGAGCAGAGCTCAGACATCAGTGTACAGAAGTGTCCCTGGAGGGCGTGTTAAATGGGCCTGAGCCTCACAGAGGATTTTGATTTAGTAGGTTTGGGATGGGGCCCAAGGCTGCATTCAGATGAGTTCCCTGGCAGTGCTGGCGCTGCAGATCCATGGAATGTACAGGATTTAGGGCCTGTCAGGAGAAGAGGGGTGTGAGTGCCAGAGTCCCTCCTGCGGAGCAGGACCCGGAGCAGGTTCTGGAGTGGGCTTGGGCCGTCCGGTCTGGGTCCCACAAGCTCTCGTGCTCCTCTGACAGGTTTGACTATGGCGACCGCTTCTGGGACATCAAAAGCAAATACTTCACCTGCCAGTGTGGCTCTGAGAAGTGTAAGCACTCAGCAGAGGCCATCGCCCTAGAGCAGAGCCGCCTGGCCCGCCTGGACCCTCACCCTGAGCTGCTGCCTGAGCTCAGCTCTCTGCCCTCTGTCAACCCCTGAGAGTAGACCATACTCTCCCTCCCTACCCCTGGATGGCCACCAGCTCTGTAGCTGCCTCCTTCACTTGCTGCTCATGGCCACACCCAGGGACACTGCCATCTTTCCCGATAGCCCCTTACACATTCCTGACCAGAGACCCCAGCCAGGCCCTGGGGGTCTGACAGCCCCTCTTCCAGGGCTGGTTCCTCCCTGGGAGGGTGACTTGGGCTGGCCGCCCCTTATTTCCCCATCAACTGAAGTTTGATGAACTGAAATGGGCCTCTGCCAACTGCTTTCCTTTGTTCTCAATAAATGATGGGCTTGGTAACAAACTGTGTGATTGTTGGCGCGGGGGGCATCCAGGGAGGATGCGCACACAGCTGAGGGAACGTGGGACCAAGCAGCAGAGCGAGATGGGAGGCTGGACTGGTACAGACAGCAGCCCAGGAGAGGGGAGGGCAGTGGGGGACCACTAAGGGCAGGGTCTAGTCCAAGGCCTAAAAAGGCAAAACAGTCTTGGCTGGGGGATATGGACAGGTGTGAGGTAGTTTGCAGAATCAGGAAGGATTCTTGGAGCATTGCAGGTCCGTTAGGCCATGGTCTGTGGGCCTCAGCGAGCAGCCGTGAGCCTCTGTCCCTGGCTGGGCCTTCCTGCCCTTAGCCCTCCCTCCCGCATGCTAAGGAGGAACTAGAGTGTGTCTGGGGACCACAGGTGGAGGTGGGGCTGTGACGTGGGAGGGTGGGGCAGTGGCAGGTGAGTTGCCCGGTCTCCCGGGCACCAGTCACTCCAGAGACTGAGCCATGAGGGGAAATCAGGACGTGGACATGGAGGAGACCTACGGTGAGGCTGGGGGTGAGGCCAGGGCCCTGCAGAGGGAGGGAGACCTGGTTGGGCCACTGGGGGAATGGTGCCTGGGGTTGGCCCCACGGAGAGGAGCTGGGGAGTTGATGGAGGCAGAGCCAGCTTCCTGGGAGGAGGCCTGGGCTCAGAGGTGGGGAGCCATTGCTGAGGAGACTTTCGGGAGTGAAGCAGGGGTCTCCAACAGGAGCTGGGCTGGAGTCTCTGAGAAGAAGGGGGGTTCAGACCTAGACTTTGGTCCTTCAAGGCCGACAGGGCCCTGGGAAGGAAGCAAAGCCTGAATGGAAATAGGCAGGGTGTGGTCCTGAGCAGGGGGTTGGGGCTCCGGGGCTGGGAGGGTCCTGTACTGTGGAGCCTGCAACCTGCCAGCAGAAAAGCTGGGGTCCCTGTGAGAAAGTTTCAGCCTGGACCCTGGGTCTCTGAGGGAGAACAGTGCTGGGGATCTGCCTGTCAGGATCTCTGTGAACAGTGGCAGGGGAAGTGAGTTGTGCTGGGGGCCATTGTGAGGAGCTGGGGTTCAGGGTCTTCATGGAGGGGGGATGGATCTACCTCTGGCCTCTGTTAAGAGGGGAACCTGTCTGGGGGTACCTTGTGGAACAGGCAGGGGCCTTCTAGGGTCCCCGTGAAGGGTACGGCCTGAGGGAGAGGGAGCAAGAAGCCTATCTCCAGAATCTGAGGAGTGAGGGCTTAGGGCCTGTCCGAGGGGTCTGAGGACTGGGGTTGGGGTGGGGGGTGTGAGGGGAGAGGGAATGGGGACCAGCCTCAAGGATCCCTGTGAGCAGTGAGAGCTAGAGACCTACCTGCACAGGTCCCTTAGGACTCGGGGGGCTCTGAGCCCCTTTTCTGGAGGGAAGGAAAGCCCAAAGGAGGGGCTTCCCAGAGGGGAGGCTCGGGTCCCAAAGGGGACTGGGGGAGAAGGTGTAAGAACTTCCCAGGAGACTTCCTGGAGCAGCTGGATCAATCATTGACCTCGTGTCTGAGAGCCATGGAGGGACAGAGTCCAGAGCACCTGCAGACCCCACCTCTTTCCACACTTTTGCCCAGCCCTCCACCCTCCCTCCTCGGTGCCCACAAGAGACCCTGGGTGCCTGGCCCCACCTCCTCCCTGTGTGTACTCAGGGAGGACCAGGAACAGGACACGGTCACAATCTCAACCACCAAGCTCAGGTGTCACGCTGAGTTGATTGCTTGCCCATAGACTGGCAGTGGCCGGGAGACTGAGGTCCCTGCAGGTGGGGGTCTACAAGGAGTTCCCTCCCTCCCTCCTGCAGGAATTGATGCTTTTGGCTCCAATTTCTTTCCCCATGGCCTTGAGCCAGAGGTGGGGTCTGGAGCTGTTGGGGAAGGTCCTATGCCCTCCCTGAGGAGGGAGAGCCAGAAGGATTGGAGCATGAGGGCCGCTGAGATTATTAGACACAGAGCCCCACGCAACAGCTAGGGAGAGATTCAAGAGTGATGGGCCAAGGTGAGGGCAGAAGGCAAAGGCCATTTTGCTGGCTGTTGGCCTTGAGGTATGAGCTGGAAATGACCTGTAAAAGCCCCTCTCCCCTCCCCTCAAGGGCGCCTGAGTGGATTTATGATGAGTAGTCCCCTGCTGGCCAGCCCTTGATCCTACCTTTCCTGCTTTCCAAATTCCCCTCCTGCCAGCCCTTCCCCTGTCCACCTCCTGTAAACCCGTGAGGGAAAGGAAAGATTTGGAGGGACAGGAAATGGGGAGAGAGACTCCTTTCAGTGCCTCACTTTCCACTCTGTTCCCCATTTCCCTCAGGGAAGCCAGTCAAATACGACCCTTCCTTTCGAGGCCCCATCAGGAACAGGTGAGTTGTGTGAACTGCACTGGTGGGGGCAGGGATGTCTTGTTTTTGCTGTGTATTTGCTGAAATATTGGTAAGAAGTTTGTGAAAAAGAAAACTCCTGACCCAGGAGAGTAGGGGTATTGCTGTGTGTGGTGGGAGCATGGGGACTTCTCGGTTGCTAGTGATGTTCTGGCGTGTGCCCTTCGGGAAAATTCATCCAGCTGAGCACTTATGAGTTATGCACTTTTCTATTATACTTCAGAGGAAAGTTTACCCACCCCGAAAAAAAGCTTTCTTAAAAAAAATAAAATCTACCGATGCCCACTCTCCAGCATCCCCCAGCTCTCTTCTCCAAAGGTTTCCCTGTTCCTCTCCAGGGGCTGCACAGATGTCATCTGCTGTGTCCTCTTCCTTCTCTTCATTCTGGGTTACCTTGCGGTGGGGATCGTGGGTGAGTTTCCAGCTGTGCAGAGCTGGGGCAGTGGCTGGGGTGCAATAACCCAGAGAGGGACCATACCCATGGCTGCCCCCTACGAAGCCCCTGCTCTTCCCCTCCGGTGATTCTTCTGTGTGTCTCTGTGTCCAGCATGGGTTTATGGAGACCCCCGGCAAGTCCTCTACCCCAGAAACTCTACCGGGGCCTACTGTGGCTTAGGAGCAAACAAGTGAGTATGGAAGTGGGCCAAGAGGGCGGTGAGTGTGGGGATGGGCAGGGGACCACCCAACATTCAGACTCCAGACCTTTCCCTGTTGGCCTCCTATTCCACCTCCCACACTGCCTCCCTGACTCTCACCCTCCAGGCTACATTGAGCAGCCTCCATTGCTGGGCAGTTGGCCTGTGAGCACCCCCCCCCATGCAAGGCAATGTAGAGTCATGGTTAAGTGCATGGGTTTTGGGTTGGGGTTTTTTTTAAGATTTTATTTATTTACTTTTTAGAGAGGGGGTAGGGAGACAGAAAGAGAAGCAGAGAAACATCAACATGCGAGAGATACATTGATTGGTTGCCTCTCGCATACCCCCAATCAGGGACCCAGCCCTCAACCCAGGCATGTGCGCTGATTGGAATCAAACCGGCGACTTTTCGGTTCACAGGCCAGTGCTCAATCCATCGAGCCACACCAGCCAGGGATAAGTGCATGGGTTTTAGAGTTTAGAGATTGGCCTTTGAATCCCTAACTGGGATTCTGGTTGTGTGGCCTTGGGTAAGGTACCCAACCTCTTTGAGCTTTGATATCTTCATCTGAAACACAAGGATGATCCCAGAAGTGAGGCTATCAGTCCTCACAGGCAGGAAGTGGCCAATCAGCAATAAAACCTCTGGTATTTATATGGCATTTACATGTTCCAGGCAGGTGGTGTACTTTATACTCACAAAATCATTTAAAGCCCTGACAGAACTGAGGCAGGGAGCAATTACGTGACTTGTTCAAAGTCAGGAAGCCAGTGGTGGTTTAGCTCCAGAGTTCCTGCTCTTAAGGATTTGTCAGCATGAATTTGCTCCATCCTGCCTGAACCATCTGCGATACTGAATGACTCTGGACCTTTTTCAGTGTCTCTCACACCTCCCAGCTGGACTGAGCTTCCTGAGGCCAGGAGCTGGGTGATGCCCGTCAAGGCCACCTGGACCCACTGCAGACTGGAGGCGAGGCCTGGGTGTCCCTCCTGTCCCCTACACCTGACCAAGCCCTGACACTTGCACTTCCTCTCCTCCTGCAGAGATAAGCCCTATCTCCTGTACTTCAACATCTTCAGCTGCATCCTCTCCACTAACATCATCACGGTCACCGAGCAAGGCCTGCAGTGCTCCACACCCCAGGTCAGAGCCTGGGACTTGCCTCTGCCCAGATCTCTCCCAGGTCCAGGTACAAGGCCCTCAGCACACTCTCTGCCCCTAGGTGTGTGTGTCTTCCTGTCCAGAGGCCCCATGGGCCGTTAGTAGCAGTGAGCTCTCACAGACAGTCGGGGAGGTCTTCTACGCCGCAAACCGGAATGTTTGTCTGCCAGGAGTGCCCTGGAATATGGTGAACACTGCCCCAATGTCATTGTTGTCATCAGGGAGGGACCACATGGGTGGGCGTGTGAAGGGGAGTTGGGTAGATGACTGTGGTGGTAGTGGGGGGGTGGTCATTCCTTCATCCTGCCCTGTGACTGTGTGTCTGTCTGTCCTCCCCCAATGCCCCAGCCAGTACACCAAAGCCTGGAACAAGAGCTGTGCCCCCGTTTCCTCCTCCCTTCTACTCCAGGTGAGAAGCACACTTCTTCCTCAGGCATCAGCTAGTTCTATACTTTTATTGCATAAATGAGGAGACCAGACCCAGAGAGAGCGAAGTCGCACAGCTGGACTGAGGCAGAGTTTATTGTGTACCTGCTGTGTGCCAGGCACTGGGGATAGACACAGGGAGGATGAAAACTGCTCCCTGTGGGAGCCGAATGCTAGATGGAGAGATCAGACATGTTCACAAAGAGAGTGCATGGGAATCCCATGAAGACATGCACGGAGAATGGGCATTTAGGTGCATGCACAGGAGACAGACCGGATGCTCATCCAAATGCTACTAATGAATGTGACTGGGTGGTGGGATCGCAGTTAACTTTTTAAAAATTCTGTATGCTCTTCTTTCCAATAGCAAATGTTATTTTTTAAAAGAAAAAAATTTAAATTATAGCATGAGAAGAGATATTCAGTTCTCACCATAGGTACAAGAGGAAGTATCTCAGATGAATGCTCCAAAATCTCATCTGGATTTAAATCCGGGCATTTTCTAGCTCTGTGGTCTCGGGCTAATTACTGACCCTCTCTGAGCCTTATTTCCTCATCTTTAGAATGTCAATGCCAAAGCAAATTTACCTGGCAAAGTTGTTGTAAGGATGGTGACAAGTGCCGTAGACAAGTAGTAGGTGCCACAGGAGACAGCATAGGCTTCCTGGAGGAGGTAAGGTGTAGACAGAGCTGAAGAGGGAGTAATGGATGGGATTTCTGGAGGAGGGAGACACTCGGAGAGAGGTGCGGCAAGAGTGAAGGTACAGAGGTAAAGTGAAAGCAGCTGTGCTCAGACAGCGGGTCCTTGAGGCCTGGCCATGAGGTGGGCCCCGTCTAGGGCAGAGCCTCTGGAGGTGTCTGAGCAACAGAGTGGCCTCAAGCCTTGGAACAGTGAGGCCCATGCTGTGCCATGGTCTCCCTGGCACTTGGACAGAGGGTGGGTTGATGGGTGGCAAGGCTGGGGATAGAGATGTTATAAGAGTCAGGCCGGAGGAGAGGAGGGTCAGATGAGGCAGCCGCTCAGGGAGAGGAGGAAGGAGTCATTAACAGACAGTGAAGGAAGCATGGCCCGGACTCTGTGGTCAAGAGCTACCTTTTGGCTGTGGAATCAGCAGCAGCTGTCTGAGGGAGCGGAGCCCCTTTCTCCTCCCTCCCCCGAAGGCCCTGTGGGCTGAGATGGGACCAGAGACTTTCAAGGCAACGCTCGGGCCCCGCCCCCCAGCCCAGTACCCAGTTCTCTCCCTCCAGCTCTGAGGCGCTGTTTTCCATGGCCCAATATTAGCGCTTGGCCCGAACTCCCAGGGATCTCCAGCAACACCACCATCTACCAGGGGATCAGGTGAGCAACCCCTGCCTCCACATCTCTGTCCCTCACCCCTTCCCACCCACAGCCCTGTCTGACTCGGTCTCTCCCCATAACGGTCTTTTTGACAGCCTCAGTGCCCATGATATCAGCATCAAGATCTTTGAAGATTTTGCCCGTTCTTGGTATTGGATTCTTGTGTGAGTCACCGGATTCCGCAACTTTCCCCTTCCCTATTCCCCTCCTGATCCTCATCTTCCAACCCAGTGTCTGAAACCCAGTCTTTAGACAAGGAAGTAGGAGCCAGAGCTCAGAACGGATCTCAAGCCCAACAAGGCTTATAATAGAAAGGAGGTTTAATCTGGGGGTATGAGGAAAGGCATTTGGGGACCAGGGGTAACCCTCACCTATCTCACCCTGCCGATAGTGCCCTCGTTGTGGCTCTGGTCCTGAGCCTGCTGTTTATTCTGCTTCTGCGCCTGGTGGCCGGGCCTGTGGTGCTGGTCCTGATCCTAGGGGTGCTGGGCGTGCTGGCCTACGGCATCTACCACTGCTGGAAAGAGTACCAAGTGCTTCGGGGAGAACCAAGTGCTTCTATCACCCAGCTGGGCTTCACCACCAACCTCAGCGCCTACAGCAGCGTTCGGGAGGTCTGGCTGGCAGCCCGTGAGTACCCTGCCCCTCTCCAAACGCAAGCTGCTCAAGGGCTGCCTGGGCCATGCCTGGCCCTGGCCCTGACCCTGGCCCCTCTGCCCTGTCCACCCTCAGTGATCCTGCTGGCTGTGCTGGAAGGCCTCCTGCTGCTCATGCTTATCTTCCTGCGGCAGCGGATCTGTATCGCCATCGCCCTCCTGAAGGAGGCCAGCAAGTCAGGGCCTGTCTGAGAGACATGGGGCAGAGGGCAGGGCTGTGGGCCGGGGTGGGCGTGCTGGGCAGGTGGCAGGGAGCTCTGGAGAAGACGGGCAGAACAGTCCAGCCGTTAACCTTGCTGCGTGTCAGCCTTTCTGAGCCTCAGTTTACCTATCTGTTATGCGGGGGCGGGGGGGGGGGGTTTGTTCCTACCTGGTAGGGCTGCCCTGAGGATGAAGTGAGTTAGTGTCTCATCAAGTGCCTTGAGCATGAAACAGGCCCTCCAGAAGGATTGTTGTCACGGTGATGGTGGCTGGGCGGGATGGCTCTGGAATCCAGCTTGCTCCCAACCAGGACCTGCCTGCCAAGTCAGTCAACACACCATGTATATTGAGGACTCTCTTCCCTTACTCTCCCCGGAGCTGCCCCACCCAGAGGCTGATTCATTAATTTCAGTTCCCTCTGGGAGCACCTCCAGGGTGCCCAGCCTGGGAGATGGAACAGGCCCTGCAGGGGCCTGCCGGTGGACAGCGTTCATCTCTCTGCAGGGCTGTGGGACTGATGATGTCTACCATGATCTACCCGCTGATCACCTTTGTCCTCCTGTTCATTTGCATTGCCTACTGGGCCATGATTGCTCTGTATCCTTTGCCCACACAGCCAGCCCTCCTGGAGTCTGTGGAGGCAGAGGACAGAGCGGGTAATATCTGCACAGCGCCTTAGTGCAGTGGGAGGAAGTCACCCCTTCCTCTGGGCAGACACAACCCCACCCCTAGACAGAGTTGGAAGAGGGAGCTCAGGCTGAATTCCAGCCTCTTTGAGCAAGTGAACATCCTGCATTAAGCCCCTGGGAAGGGGTCCCTGAGGAGGCAATCTGTAGAGACCCCCATGTGACCATGCTTTCCTTGACTTCCTGTTGGGTACCTGGCTACATCAGGACAACCTCAGTACGTCTTCTGGGCGCCCAACATCAGCTTAGCCGGCTGTGAGACAGTGCCAGTGAATGCATCATGTGACCCCATGGTGAGGGGATTGGGGGTGGATGAGGAGGAGGCACCACTAGGGGACCTTAGGGGCCAAATGACTCATTGTGCAGTAGAGACTGAGGATCAGAAAAGGCAAGAGGCTCACTCAAGGTCATGCAACATGCCCCCAGCAGAGCCCAAAAGGAAGCCAGTCCACTGACTCCAGATCTAGTTGTCCTGCCCCTGAGACAGGGAAGCACACTGAGGCCAGAGGAAGAGGTATGCTGTGCCTGAGGGCAGGGCCAGGCCTCGGGGAGCTGGATACCAGAGCTCTCCCCTCCCTAAGACGCTCTTCCGCCAGGAGGACAGCGAACGACTCCACCCAGCCAGACCTCAGTCCACTCATCTGCAAAGTGGAGCTCTTTGTAGTACTGGTACCTCAAGGTGGCCAAGAAAATTAAATGACATTGGGCATATAAGTGCTTAGTGCAATGCCCGGCACTTGATAAGAGCTGATAACTATGGGTTTTGTTTGTTTTTATGGTTTTTTTTTAAATCTTCCTCCCTGGGAACAGAGTGCCCTAGACAATAAGCAGGTGGGACGCCCAGGAGGATATGGGAGAGGAGCTGCCAGAGTCTCCCCTGAAAGGGTCCCAGGAAGTGTCTCTGGACCCCTGGGAATTTACTGTCCTCAAAGCCTTCATGTGGCCACCTGGCCTGAGCTGGGACTCGGGACTCTGCCCACAGCCATTAGCCTCACTCTAAAACAGGACAGGGAGGTTTGCTTACATTTACAAAGGACCCATGTGTACCAGGCACTGGGTGTGTAAAGCCCCAAATGACCTGGTTCTTGCTTTCAACTTGCTCAGGATCTAGCAGTGGAGACTGACACAAACCCACAGTTACATACAAATGGAAAGTGGTATCTTTTCTTATAAATTTTCAAACATATACTCAGTTTCAGCAATTACCAAGGTTGTCACCTTCACTGGAAAAGGTTGTTTTTTATCTCTGTGCTTTTTTCTTTGTTATTGCAGAAACTTTCAAACCACTCTTTGGTAGAGAATTCCTGTACCCAGATTCCACACCTTCGACTTTATTGTTTTACCATCTCGCCACTCCTAGACACAAATTATTTTTCTAAAGTTTAAGGCAAATTCTGAACATTATGACATTTTACTTGTAAATACATCAGGATAGATCTTAATAGATAAGGACTTTTAAAAAGCATAACCACGATAGCCACTATCAAACCCAACTAAATGAACAATAGTTCTTTAATATCATCTGATATCCAGTCTTCAATTTTGCTGAAAAAGTGTTTTGGTTGGAGTTGCAAAGGCTGCTCTGGGAGGGTACTGTTAATTGAGTGCCAAGCTCTCCAGAGCTAGGCATTGGTCGCATGGCTCCCCACACACCATTAAGCCTTTGCCCACAAAAAGGAGCTCCTGGAAGCTCTTGTGCCCAACCAGAGACTGAAAGAAGTGAATTATGCTCACACAACAGATAAGCTAAACCCAGTTTGAACCTGCAGGTGAATCCCCTGAAAGGAACCCGCTTCCCCAGCTCCAGGAGGCTGTTCCTTCCTTCCCTCCGCTCTGGGAGAGGCAGGAACTGGCTGGAAATGAGCCTACTTTGTGCCCCCCCAGGCTCAGCCCACGAACTCCTCCTGCCCAGGGCTGATGTGCGTATTCCAGGGCTACTTGTCCACAGGCCTGGTACAACGTTTTCTCTTCAACTTGCAAATCTACGGAGTCCTGGGGCTATTCTGGACCCTCAATTGGGTCCTAGCCCTGGGCCAGTGTGTTCTCGCTGGTGCCTTTGCCTCCTTCTACTGGGCCTTCCACAAGCCCCAGGATATTCCCACCTTCCCCCTGAGTGCTGCCTTCATCCGCACACTGCGGTAAGCCTGGGGCTGGGGGCTAGGGACTGTGAGCCTGGGAGTCCCAGGGGTTCTGGGGCTGCCTCTGACTAACTAAGCCCTCTGTAGTTACCACACAGGGTCTCTGGCCTTTGGAGCCCTCATCCTGACCCTTGTGCAGATAGTCCGGGTCATCTTGGAGTATGTTGATCACAAACTGAGAGGTGAGCCAAGGTCAGGCACTCGAGGAGGCCCAGCTGAGCAGCTGGATCCTCAGGGAGAGGCTTTCAGAGCCAGTGTCCAAATCCGAGCATCTGGTCCTCAGGAGCCCAGAACCCTATGGCCCGCTGCATCATGTGCTGCTTCAAGTGCTGCCTCTGGTGTCTGGAAAAGTTTATCAAGTTTCTGAACCGCAATGCATACATCATGGTGAGCCCCACTGTGCAAGCAGCACCCTGCTTCAGGGCCCCGTGGCCCCAACCCCCCCGACCCTGGCTCAGGTGAGTTCGCCACAGGTAACTCTCACCTTTCTGCCTCACCCAGATTGCCATCTACGGGAAGAATTTCTGTGCCTCAGCCAAAAATGCCTTCATGCTGCTCATGCGGAACATTGTCAGGTCAGGTTGTCCCCCACCCGGTGATCTCCCACCCACAGCCAGTTTCATGGCCATGCTCTGCTCAGAAGGGCCTCCTGCTTTCTTCAGGCTCTGCTGCCTCCATTTGAAACGTGAACAATTTTCATTATGCCTCTGTCACGGCAAATTATATAGCCAGTTCTCCTCCTAGCCCTGCTGGGCCTCTCAAGCCCAATCTACTCCAACTCCCCATGCAGGGTCGTTGTCCTGGACAAAGTCACAGACCTGCTGCTGCTCTTCGGGAAGCTGCTGGTGGTGGGTGGTGTCGGTAAGGACCAGGGCAGGCGTTACAAGGACAAACAGCAGGGGTGCTGGGCAGCTGAAGAGGTGACCTTAGAGGAGTGACACTGACCTCTCCCACAGGGGTCCTGTCCTTCTTTTTTTTCACTGGTCGCATCCCTGGGCTGGGTAAAGACTTTGAGAGCCCCCGACTCAACTATTACTGGTTGCCCATCATGGTGAGTGACTCCCCCACTCTGCCTCATCCCCTAATTCCCCAGAGAAATCCTGACAAGCCTGTGTCTTCTAGACCTCCATCCTCGGGGCGTACGTCATCGCCAGTGGCTTCTTCAGCGTTTTTGGCATGTGTGTGGACACACTTTTCCTCTGTTTCTGTGAGTGACACCCCCACGACCTCCCCTCAACTTAAAGGTAGAGGCTGTTCAGGTTTTTTTGAAGACTTAGTGTTTCTAGACACAGCGACTTTGTGAGTTAAAGGAGCCAGAGCCAGAGGGAGCCTCTCCTGACATCCTCAGGCCAAGTGTTTGGGGACTGAAGGGGAGGTGAGCTCCCAGACTGGTGGGCTAGCGGGTTATTCCAAGAAAGAGCATTCCAGGGGAAAGGCCTCCAGTATCCTCTCTTGGGAAACCTCGGGTAGAAGTGTAGACTTCCCAGCAGGGGGCTGTAGTGAGCAGGATTTTCTTACCTTACTGTATACATCCATTCAGATTGAGTAGGTACCAAGCTCTGCCCTAAGCAGTAGGCATGCGGGGTTTTGTTTTGTTTTGTTTTGTTTTCCTCCGTTAACCCTTACAAGCTATGAAATGTACTGTTATCGACCCCACTTTCCAATGAGCAAGCTGAGATGACGTAACTTACTGGTAGTGAAGCCTGGAAACCAGGCAGCTGGCTGGTCTCTTAGGGCGATTTTGCGGTAATGAGGAGGCCCCGGGGTCCTTTCTAACTGGTCTGTGTTGCGGTTCAGTGGAAGATCTAGAGAGGAATGACGGCTCCCTGGACCGGCCCTACTACATGTCCAAGGCCCTTCTGAAGATTTTAGGCAAGAAGAACGACGCGCCCTCAGGAGACAAAAGAAAGAAGTGAGAGACGCGGCCCTGAGCCAGGGCTGCACTCTGCCTAGACAGCCTCCCAGCCTCATCCCGCCTTTCAGATCTTGATTTTGTAATAAAAAGATTTTATTAAAGACTGAAATTTTATTCCCCCTGCTGTGAGACCCTTTTCTCCCGACTGGGCACTTTAAAATAGGTCGCGCCCCTATGACGAGCTCCAGCTGCTGTGACCAATCAAAGGGCTCCTGAGGAGTCAAATGGGGCTTTTCCTTTTCCCAGGCAATGTACTTTTCGGCCGAGTCACGCGCTCCGGGACTTCAAAGGGGGCCAATGGGAGGGCTAGCTTAGAGGCGCTGGAGGGTCACGTGGAGGGTCGTGTTTCGCAGGCCAATTAGAGTCGCGGAAGTGTAGCTTCGCGGCTGGGTGAGGGGCGGGTCTGGGGATGACACCTGATTGTTTAAAGGGCCCGGGTCAGCTAATGTCTCCAGCCCGGGTTTAGTCCTGGGGGCCAGGGTCGCGTTCGTTGCGGGGGAGAAATGACAGAGGAGGGACCCAGCACAGTGCTCCTGGGCGGACCTGGGGGACCGCAGGTGCTGAGGTTCGGGGAGGTCTGTAGGATTCAGGTATTTGCCGTGATCTTCCCGCTGCTGTTGTCTGCGGCAGTATTCAGAGCTAGGGCAGAGAACGACTTCGGTCTGGTGAGTCGCCCCTCGCATAGCCTCATCCCGAATCACGCAGGCGGTCTGTTCCCGGTGGGCCCCCTGGCACGCGGACTGCTGAGCCCCACTCCTCCGCGGGACTCTCCGACCCTGTTCCCTCAATCCGCTCCCAGCCCCTGTCCGTCTTCAGGCCCTTGTCCTCCTCTTCATGAGAGCTCCTTCCGGTTTCGAGGTCCCCTGTTCTTCCTGAGCGCATCTTCTTCCCTCGCAGCCGTGTTCCGCTCCGAGCCCCTAGCGTCCCTCCAAGCCCTCCTCTGGGTTCCCCGTCCTTGTTCGGGGACTCCCGCACCCAGTCGAGATCCCCAGCACCCCTCCTCTCCCAGGGGAACCTGACCCAGAGCCGCTATTCATGCCTCCTAAAACCTCAAGTCGGGTGTGTGCCGCTGACCCTTCCTTCTTACTTCGCAGGTTCAACCGTTGGTGACCATGGAACAGCTGCTGTGGGTGAGCGGGAAGCAGATCGGCTCTGTGGACACTTTCCGCATCCCGCTCATCACAGCCAGTCCTCGGGGCACTCTCCTTGCCTTTGCGGAGGCCAGAAAAATGTCCACGTCGGATGAGGGGGCAAAGTTCATCGCCCTGCGGAGGTCCATAGATCAGGGTATAAAGATGCCTCGGTCGCAAGAGCCAGGGCTAGTTTGGGTGAGGTGGGCAGGGGGAGCCAGCCTGACCTGCCCAAGGGCCCTGGGGATGGGGCGCCTTAGAGGGAGAGCTTAAGGAGGGAAGGTGACCAGGGCAGTGACGTTGAAGTTGGGATCACCAAGGAGTTGAACATTTATTCAAATATTTTTCGAGCACTTTCTGTATACCTGGTACTGTTGTATTGCAGATTCTGTGAATACAGTTATGAGCAAAACAGCAAAGATCCCTGCTCTCACAAGGTTTACGTTCTATTAGGGGGAAACAGACAAGAAACAACAAATAAATACCTATATTCTTTGTTTTGGGAAGTGATAAATGCAATGATAAAACATAAAACATGACAGGAGGTATGGGGAGTACCAGAGTTTGATTGCAATTTTCAGTAGGTGACATTTGTACTCCAAGGGTTGACAGAGTAGGGAGAATGTACCAGACAAGATGTGCAAAGGCCTTGAGGAGGGAAGTGTTTGAGGAGTTGGGAGGAGCTTCTGTGGCTGGATGGAGTGAGTGAGGATAGAATAGTTAAGGTCAAAGGGGTAAGGAGTAGCAGGTCTTGTAGGCCCCTGGGCCACTGTATGTCCTGGGGCCCCAGCAGAAAGTGAAGGTTACAGGGACTGGTGAAAGGACCATCTCCAGCATGCTCACCCTGGATTTCTTCCCTTTTTTTCTTCAGGCAGCACATGGTCTCCCACAGCATTCATTGTGGATGATGGGGAGACCCCAGATGGTCTGAACCTGGGGGCAGTGGTGAGCGATACTGAAACGGGAGTGGTATTCCTTTTTTACTCCCTATGTGCTCACAAGGCTGGCTGCCAGGTAGCCTCCACCATGCTAGTGTGGAGCAAAGATGATGGTGTTTCCTGGAGCCCGCCCCGGAACCTCTCCTTGGATATCGGCACTGAGATGTTTGCCCCTGGACCAGGCTCTGGCATTCAGGTCTCTGTCCTGAGATAGGTGGAGGGGGCTGTCTGGCAGAGAGTCTGGGAGATACCCCAGAATGCACTTCTTCCCAAGGAGAAGATCCTGTGAAGTCAGAGCTTCTGTTTTAGATGGGATCCCTTGGAAGAAAGGACATCTGAGAGGAATGGGGAGATGGAACTTTCCACTTGGTTGTCAACAGGGCTGCAAATTAGAAGATAAAAACACCCCTTCCTTTAGGCAGACGCCAGTCTGTGCCATGGTGCACAGCTTGGTGAGTGAGCACAAGTGTGAGAGTAAGCTCCCATCCACCACTGTGTCTGGGTCCCCTTGTGCTGTGCACAGCCTGTCCAGCACAGGTCCTGGATATCCTAAAGGAGCTTATTCTGCAAAAAAGCTTCTTAATTCGGGCAATGGCTATTTGTGAGATCTGCATTGGACCCTTAGCAAGCAAGGACAGAACTGAAGGGGACCATATGTGTCCTCACATTTAGGAGGTGGTGGGTTCCCCTTCCCTGCCTCTGAGCCTCCCTCAGCGTCTCCCCCTGTGACACTCAGCTTCCTTTCCCACAGAAACAGTGGGAGCCACGGAAAGGTCGGCTCATCGTGTGTGGTCACGGGACGCTGGAGCGGGATGGGGTCTTCTGCCTCCTCAGTGATGACCACGGTGCTTCCTGGCACTATGGCAGTGGGGTCAACGGCATTCCCTATGGCCAGCCTAAGCGAGAAAATGACTTCAACCCTGATGAGTGCCAGGTCAGAGTCCATGGGCTGTTTCGCCCCCACTCCACCTGCCCTGTCCTCCAGAGCACCATTTTGCTCAGAGAGCCAGGGTCTGGCTCCCCGCTCTGTGCCACCAGCCTTGCTTGCTCAGGGACTGGGTCCTTTGCCCCACCCCCTCCCTGGGTCTTCCTGAAGCCCTGTTCTCTCTCCTCAGCCCTATGAGCTCCCAGATGGGTCAGTTGTCATCAACGCCCGGAACCAGAACAACTATCACTGCCACTGCCGAATTGTCCTCCGCAGTTATGACGCTTGTGATACACTGAGGCTCCGTGATGTGACCTTCGACCCTGAGCTCGTGGACCCTGTGGTTGCCGCAGGAGCTGTAGCCATCAGCTCTGGCATTGTCTTCTTCTCCAACCCAGCCCATCCAGAGTTCCGTGAGTGTCAGCCAGGGTGGGTGGGCAGGGAGTCTGTTATCTCGAGAAGGCCTGGGCAGAGACCCTCCTTTCCTGACTCTGCTGCTGTTCCCAGGAGTGAACTTGACCCTGCGCTGGAGCTTCAGCAATGGCACCTCTTGGAGGAAAGAGACAGTCCAGCTCTGGCCAGGGCCTAGTGGCTACTCATCGCTGGCAGCCCTGGAGGGCAGTGTGCGTGGGGAGGACCAGGCCCCCCAGCTCTTTGTCCTATATGAGAAAGGCCGGAACCACTACACAGAGAGCATCTCCCTGGCCAAAGTCAGCGTGTATGGGACGCTCTGAGCTATACACCTGCCACAGGGGTAGAAGGCCCTGGACTCAGCCTTCAGGATGATGGACCTGCGGAGGGTCTGCTGGACATGGCTAAAAGACAGTTCCACCTTCCTTTAGATCTAGCCTTTTGCAAAATCAGCTTTTCTTTGACAGGGAAATCACTCCATTAGGACTAAAAGCCTGGCTTCTCCCAGACAGGAAGTCCTGTCCCCACCTGGGAGTGCTTCCTTTCCACATTTCTGGGTCTGGCCCCCTACACTTTCTGCCCTCCCAGGACCATGATTGGGCAGGGCTAGGTGGGCCTGTGGAATTGAATAAATGTGAACTCGGAATTGGGGAAGGCTGAGCTTCCTCTCTGAGGTAAGAAACTGGCTTTGGAGAGGGTTGGTGAAGGGCCTGGGAGGCCATGGTGTTTGCTTTCTGAGTAAGGGACGAGACGCACCACCGACCTTGAATGTTATGGATCAAAATGTTTGTGACACAACATCTTTAATGAAGGCGAATGAACAGTTGTACAGTCTGTGGTTCAGTCAATGCCTGTCTTCATGTCTGTGTTCCTGGTGTACACAGTAAGACCGAGAATGAGCTCTGGGGAAGACAGGGTTGTGCTGTGACCTGTGAACATCTGACTTTGGCAAATCAAACGCTCATTTCCCTTTCACATTCTTATCACTGAAAAACAGACTGACCTTCACAGATGTAATGCCCAGTCAGAAGGGAACCCCATAAGGTATTTGAAAACTGCTCTGTTTTGTATTTGTAAGATGAGTAGATGCTCTTCTCCACAAGGCAGGGGGCAGGTGTGTGCAGTATAGATGGCAAGCCTCTCCCAGGCCAGCCTGGCAGAGAATAAACCCTGGGAAAAATGGGAGACAACAGCATCTTCATTCTGTAGCAGATGCTGGGCAAAGAACCTCGGCGGCTACAGGTGAGTGGGAGAGCCACAGCGTTCCTCCCAGTGGAAGGAAAGTGCGGTGCCTGGACGGCATGGTAAGAATGCCTCTCACATAAAGGGATGAGGGCCACATTCATTTGCAGTTAGAAGTCTGTTTCAGTTGCAATCGCTTCTCTAGCGAATGTTAGGTTGATTTATCCTGTCTGGTGGAAGAAGTGGAATAATACCACTGTGTGAAGACATAATATAATTTCGTTATATTTTATCCAGAATTTATAACCAATAATGTAAAACTTCAATTTTTTAACTTATAGACATTTTCAAAAACTCTCAAAAGTAAGTAGCTTAACAAGCCCCATGTACCAAACATCCGTCTAGTTTCAGCAGCTTTCAAGAGTTTGCCACATTTCTACTTCCGATCCTTTTTTGTTCCTTTCCCTTACTGAAGCATTTTATTTTATTTTTTATTTTAAAGATACTATTTATTAGCCCTGGCCAATAAATAAAATCTTCATAATTTTATTAAGTGGCTTGAGTGGTTGGAGCATTGTCCTGCACACCAAAAACTTTGAGGGTTTGATTCCCTGTCAGGGCACATACCCAGTTTGTGGGTTCGATCCCCAGTCGGGCACGTATAGGGGGCAACGAATTGAGGTTTCTCTTTCTCCCTGTCTCTCTTAAATCAATAAACATATCCTCAGGTGATATAATAATATAAATAAATGATAAATAAACTTTTTAAAAAGATGTTATTTATTTATTTTTAGAGAGAGGGGGAGGAAGAGAGAAAGAGAGGGAAA
Source organism: Mormoops blainvillei (assembly GCA_004026545.1). Taxonomy (NCBI): domain Eukaryota; kingdom Metazoa; phylum Chordata; class Mammalia; order Chiroptera; family Mormoopidae; genus Mormoops; species Mormoops blainvillei. The sequence continues at coordinate 33,285 of PVJD01008432.1, forward strand.
GAAACTTCAAAGTCAGACAAACATTCATTGGCTGCTCCTTGTAGGACCCCATCCGGAGACCTGGCTCACAACCCAGGCATGTGCCCTGGCAGAGAATTGAACCAGCAACCTTTTGGCTCATAGGACAGCGCTCAACCCACTGAGCCACACCAGCCAGGGCCTGAAGTATTTTAAAGTGAATCCCAGACCTCATGACATTTACTCCTTCATTCTTAACTATGCATCTTATTCTTTAAAACATAACTGTATTATAGAACCATAATACCAATGTACGCCAAAACATGAATCGTAATACTGTGGTGTCATCCAATAACCAGTTCAAATTTCATCATGTCTCAAAAATGTCTTTTATTTGTTGTTGATTTGTTCAAATCAGGACCCAAAGAAAATCTATACATTGCATTTTGATGTCTCCTAAGTTTAACCTATAGTAGTCCCACTTCCTCTTTTTTTTTTTTTATTGCCATCTACACAAAAATAGGGTCATTTCTTCTGTAACAGTTCCACTCTCTGGATTCATCAGTTGCCTCCTCAGAATGTCACTTAACTTCTTCCTCCATCCCTTTTATTTCCGGTTATCAAACCTGAAGATTTTACTGGATTAGATTCCATTTTGGGTGGTGGGGGGATAAGATTCCCTCCAAGGCGCTATGTGCTTCCTATTCTGCCCCCTCAGGAGGCAAGTACTGTGGGCTCCACCCTCCCTGAGCAAAGCAGTTTAGTAGGTTGCCGTGGGTTCAGATGGCCATGGCCTGACCCTTCTTTTTGAGGACCCCCCATCACCCTTCCAACTGACAATTTCATCCACAGTTGAGTTTTGCCTGAATCAATTATTTTATAATGGGTTGTGAAAAGTTGATTTTAAATTCTATTATTTCACCCTCATTTGTTAGCTGGGATTCTTCAGTAAAAACAACAACAACAAAAAACAAACACCCAGCTTTCCCTCTTCAAGGCTATTGGATTACCCTGACACATTGTCTATGTGGGAAGGGCCAGATAAATGCTGAATGTCCCCGTTTAATTGCCCGCTTTTAGAGTGAGCATGTGATACTTTGCCCTGGCCAATAAACTACATTGTTACCACACAGGAGACACACTGGAGGCAACCTGCAGGCCTGCAGGAGGAACTGGGGGGCATATAAGAAAAGAACAGAAGAAACAGGCAGCAGGTGCTTGTGGGGTCTGGTTTTCTAACACAGCTCATGAAATAGATGTGATGCAAGGAAGAGTGTTGGGGTGGCATCTGCAGCAGCTGGGAATCTGTTAACCACACAAAACTGCACATGTGACAGTCCTTCTGACAGTATTATTGTTACAGTGGTCAACGACGTGGCTGTGAAACATTCACAAGGAAAATACAGGGTCACTGGTTCAGTTCCCCAGTCAGGGCACATGCCTGGGTTGCAGGCCAGGTCCCCAGTAGGGGGTGCGTGAGAGGCAACCACACATCGATGTTTCTCTCCCTCTCTTTCTCCCTCCCCCTCTGTCTAAAAAAATAAATAAAATCTTTTTTTTTTTTTAAAGGAAAAAGAAAATGCAAAGAGCAAAGTTTTGTTCACCTTTCAAGAGTGGAAAGGGGCATGGTGTGGAGAGATACACCAGCACTGAGGTGTGGGGGCTCTGAGCTTTTATTGGATTATAAAAAGGTGGAGGGTTGCTGTTGTGTGGCTCCTGGGCTGTTGGGGGCATTGCAACACAGAAGGTTTCGGGTGGTTTAGCATAAGCCGCAGTTTGTTCCAAAGTTACCTTCTGCCTGTGGCTTCTGCCTGTGGCTGTGGTTAGTCACTGTTCTGTTCTTGCTTTCCAGTAATGTCCAGTCCTGGGGATGTAAGTTCAGAAGAGTAAAATGGCAGTCATGTTTAACAAGGTCATAGGCCTGCTCAGCAAATGGCGCTGGCTTTATCCTTTGTTTCCCCCCTCGGGTTTTAAAATGGATTTATTATTATTTTTTTATTGTTCAAGTACAGTTGTCTACGTTTTCCCACCACCACTTTGCCCCAAGCCACCCACCTCCACCTCCCACCCTCAATCCTTCCCTCCATTGGCTTTGTCTATGGTTCCTTTATACATGTTCCTTGACGACCCTTCTTCTTCTTTCCCCTGTTATCGCCCTCCCCCTCCCCTCTGGTTACTGTCAGTTTGTTCTTTATCCAGTGTCTCTGGTTTTATTTTACTTGCTTATTTGTTTTGTTGATTAGATTCCACCTATAGGCGAGATCATATGGTATTTGTCTTTCACTGCCTGGCTTATTTCACTTAGCATAATGCTCTCTGGTTCCACCCATGCTGTCTCAAAGGGTAGGAGCTTCTTCTTTCTTTCTGCTGTGTAGTATTCCATTGTATAAAGGTACCAGAGTTTTTTGATCCACTCATTTACTGTTGGGCACCTAGGTTGCGTCCAACACTTGGCTATTGTAAATTGTGCTGCTATGAACATTGGGGTGCATCAGTTCTTTTGAATTGGAGTTTCAGGATTCTTAGGGTATATTCCCAGCAGTGGAATTGCTATGTCAAAAGGCAGATCCATTTTTAGTTTTCTGAGGAAATTCCACACTGTTTTCCACAGTGGCTGCACCAGTCAACATTTCCACCAACAGTTTACAAGGGTTTCCCTTTCTCCTCAACCTTGCCAGCACTTGCTGTTTGCTGATTTGTTTATGATGCCGTTCTGACCGGTGTGAAGCGGTATCTCGTTGTGGTTTTAATTTGCATCTCTCTGATGGCTAGTGATGCTGAGCATCCTTTCATATTTCTCCGGGCCCTCTGTATGTCCTCCTTAGAGAACTGTCTGTTCAGATCCTTTACTCATTTTTTAATTGGATTGTTTGTCTTCTTGGACTAGAGTCATGTGAGTTCTTTATTTATTTTGGAGATCAAACCCTTGTCCGGGGTATCATAGGCAAATATATTTTCCCATACGGTTGGTTCCCTTTTCATTGTGCTGATGTTTTCTTTAGTTGTGCAGAAGCTTTGCAGTTTGAGGAAGTCCCATTTGTTTACTCTTTCCTTTATATCTCTTGCTCTAGGGGACATGTCAGTGAAAATATTGCTGCGTGGAATATCTGAGGTTTTCCTGCCTACGTTCTCCTCCAGGACTTTTATGGTGTCGCGACTTATATTTCAATCTTTTGTCCATCTTGAGTTAATTTTTGTGTATGGTGTAAGTTGGTGGTTGAGTTTCATTTTTTTCCGTGTAGCTCTCTAGATCTCCCAACACCATTTGTTGAAGAGGCTGTTTTTACTCCATTTTGTTTTTGCTCCCTTTGTTGAATATTAATTGACCATAGAGACATGGGTTTATTTCTGGGCTCTCTATTCTGTTCCACTGATGTATGTGTCTGTTCTTATGCCAGTACCAGACTGTTTTGATTACAGTGGCCTTGTGATATAGTTTGATGTCAAGCATTGTGATCCCTCCTACTTTGTTCTTTCTCAAAATTGCTGCAGCTATTTGGGGTCGTTTACGGTTCCATATAAATTTTTGAACTGTTTGTTCTGTATCTGTGAAATATGTCATTGGTATTTTAATAGGTATTGCATTGAATCTATAAATTGCTTTGGGTAGTATGGATATTTTGATGATGTTAATTCTTCTAATCCACGAACACAGTATGTGCTTCCATTTATTTGGGTCGTCCTTAATTTCTTTCTTCAGTGTTCTGTAGTTTTCTGAGTACAGATCTTTTACCTCCTTGGTTGGGTTTATTCCTAGGAACTTTATTTTTCTTGTTGCTATAGCAAATGGGATTTTTTTCCTGATTTCTGTTTCTGATATTTCGTTGTTGATGTACAAAAGTGCCTTCAGTTTCTAAATATTGACTTTGTATCCCGCTGCTTTGCCAAATTCACATATTAGGTCGAGTAGTTTTTTGGTGGAGTCTATAGGGTTTTCTATGTACACTATCATGTCACCTGCAAACAATGAGTTTTACTTTCTCCTTTGCAACATGGAGGTCTTTTATTTCTTTTTCTTGTCTGATCGCTGTGGCCAGGACTTCCAATAATATGTTGAATAGAAGTGGTGAAAGTGTACATCCTTTTCTTGTTCCCAATCTTAGTGAGAAAGCTTTTAGTTTTTGCCCGTTGAGTGTGATATTGGCTGTAGGTTTTTCACATATGGCCTTTATTATGTTGAGGTATGCTCCCTCTACTTCCACTTTGCTGAGTGTTTTTATCATAAATGGGTGCTGTACTTTATCAAATGCTTTTTCAGCATCTGTTCATATGGTCATGTGATTTTTGTTTTTCATTTTATGTGATATACTATGTTTATTGATATGTGAATACTGTACATCCTTGCATCCCTGCAATGAATCCCACTTGATCATGGTGTATGATCTTTTTAATGTATTGCTGGATGTGGTTTGCCAATATTTTGTTGAGGATTTTAGCGTCTGTGTTCATCAGTGATAATGGCCTGTAGTTTTCTTTCATTGTTGTGTTTTTACCTCGTTTTGGGATTAGGATGATGCTGACCACATAAATGAGTTTGGGAGTCTTCCTTCTTCTTGGATTTTTTTGGAATAGTTCAGGCTAGATAGGGGTTAGCTCTTCCTTAATAGTTTAGTAAAATTCTCCTATGAAGCAGTCCAGTCAGGGGCTTTTGTGTGCCAGGAGTTTTCTGATTAATGCTTCAATTTCACCAGCTTTTATCAGCCTGTTCAGGCTTTCTGCTTCTTCTTGATTCAGTTTTGGAAGATTATATCTTTCTAGAAATTTGTCCATTTCACCCAGGTTGTCAAATGTCTTGGCATATAGTTGTTCGTAGTAATTCCTCACAATCCTTTGTATTTCTGTGGTGTCAGTTGTAATTTCTCCTCTTTCATTTCTGAATTTATTTATTTGGGTCCTCTCCCTTTTTTTCTTGATGAATCTGGTTAAAGGCTTGTTGATTTTATCTTTTCAAAGAACCAGCTCCTGGATTTATTGATCCTTTGAATTGTCTTTTTAGTCTCTATGTCATTTAATTCTGCTCTGATCATGATTATTTCTTTCCTACTACTCACTCTGGGCTTTGTTTGTTGTTCTTTCTCCAGTTCTTGTAGATGTAGGGTAAGGTTGTTTATTTGAAATGTTTCTCTCTTTCTCAGGTCAGCCTGTATTGTTCTAAACTTCCCTCTCAGGACTGCCTTTTCTGTGTCCCATACATTTGGGAATGTTGTGTGTTCATTTTCATTTGTGTCCAGACACTTTTAGATTTCTTTCTTGACCTCATTATTAACCTTTTCGTTGTTTAATAGTATACTATTCAGTCTCTATGAGTTTGAATGTTTTTGAGTTTTTCCCTTGAGGTTGATGTTTAGTTTCAAGCCCTGATGATCCGAGAAAATGCTTGATAGGATTTCACTTTTCTTGGATTTGTTGAGGCTTGTTTTGTGTCCTATCATGTGGTCTGTCTTTGAAATATTCCATGTGCATTTGAAAAGAATGTATATTTTGCTTCTTTGGGATAAAAGGAGATTTTTATTTATATATATATAAAATATATATTTTTTATATATTTTATATATATATATATATATATATATATATATATATATATATCTCCTCTAGATCTAAGGCATTGTTCAGTTCCACAATATCCTTAAATCCTTGTTGATTTTGTTTGAAAGATCTATCCCTTGTTGACAGTGGGGTGTTAAAGTCCTGTACTATAATTGTGTTGCTGTCTATATCTTTCTTGAAGTCCTCCAAGATTTTTCATATATATTTGGGTGCTCCTGTGTTGGGTACATATATGTTTACAATATTTATGTCTTCTTGATGGATTCTTCCTTGAGTATTATGAAGTGTCCTCCTATGTCTCTTTTTATGGCCTTTGTTTGAAGTCTATTTTGTCTAATATAAGTATTGCTACCCCAGCTTTTCTTTTCCCCCCCGTCCATTTGCTTAGAACATTTTTTCCCAACCCTTCACTTTCAGTCTATGTAGGTCTTTGGTTCTGAGGTGGGTCTGTTGTAAGGGGCATATGTGTTGGTCATGTTTTCTTATTCATTCAGCTACCCCGTGTCTTTTGATTAGAGCATTTATTCCATTTACATTTAAGGTTATTATTGATATGTGCTTATACATTGCCATTTTACCCACTTTGTACTTGTGTTCCTCTCTCTCACTCTTTATAAAAAAATTTCTCTAATGAAGGTCTGCAGTGACTTTCATATTTTTTAAAGATTTTATTTATTTTATTTTTAGATAGAGGGGAAGGGAGGGAGAAAGAGAGGGAGAGAGGAAACATCAATGTGTGGTTGCCTCTTGCATGCCCCCAACTGGGGACCTGGCCCACAACCCAGGCATGTGCCCTGACTGGGGAATCAAACCCACAACCCTTTGCTTCATAGGCCAACACTCAACCACTGAGCTACACCATCTGGGTCACTCTTTTTCTTCATCTTCTTTAAAGCAGTCCTTTTAGCATATCTTGCAATGCTGGTTTGGTGGAGGCGTATTCCTTTATAAAGCCTTCTTTTGTCTGGGAAACTCCTTATTTCACCTTCCATTTTAATTAAGAGCCTTGCTGGGTAGGGTAGTCTTGGTTGCAGGCCTTTGCTTTTCATTACTTGGGATATTTCTTGCCATTCCCTTCTGGCTTATAGTGTTTCTGTTGAGAAGTCAGCGGCAGCCTTATCAGAGCTCTCTTGTATGTTACTTCCTGTCTCTCCCTTGCTGCCTTTAAGATTCTCTCTGTCTTTGAATTTTACCATTTTAATTATGATGTGTCTTGGAGTGCGTCTCTTTGGGTTCCTCTTGATTGGGACCCTCTGTGCCTCCTGGACTTGTGTGACTTTTTCTCTCCTCAAATTAGGGAAGTTTTCCATCACTACTTTTTCAAACAGGTTTTCTACCCCTTGCTCCTCCTCTTCTCCTGGTATCGCTATTATACAGATATTATGGTTTCATGTTGTCCTGCAGCACCTTTAATCCCTCTTCATTCTTTTTTAGTCTTTTTTTTTCCTTTTCTTGATTTTTCTGGGAGCTTTTTTCTACATTCTCCTCCAGCTCACTGATTCAACCCTCTACTTCATCTAGCCTACTTTGGATTCCTTCTCCTGTGTTCTTCAATTCAGAGATTGTATTCTTCATTTCCTCTTGTCTCTTGTTGATAGTTTCTATGTCCTTTTTCATGCTGATATAGTTTGCAGTAAGTTCCTCATAGTTTTCCTGTAGTTTTTGGTAATTCTCACTAAGCTCATTGAGCTTCCTTATAACCATTGCTTTGAACTCTATATCTGATAGTTTACTTGCCTCTATTTCATTTAGCACTCTTTCTGAGGATTCCTCCTTTCCTCTCAATTGAGAGGGGTTTGTTTGTTTGTTTTTTGTTTGTTTGTTTGTTTTTTGTCTTCCCATTATCTGTGAGATTCTTCTTGTTTGCTTCTGCTTCTTAAATTGATCTATTTTGACTCCCTGACTTTGTGTTATGAACCTCTATGGTAGGAGACCTGTGAGATTCAGTGGTGTGGTCTCCTTGATCTCCCGAACTTGATGCTCTTGGGATGCCCTTTATGCCTTTTATGTTGGCTTTCCGGAAGTAACTGGGTTTTGATTGTTGTTGGGTCATTTTTTGGAGGGCCCTTCCCTCCAGCTGTTGACTGAGGGTCACACTGCCCACCACATCTTGTGTGTTGTTGTGCAGGTGCTGCCAGAACAAAACGACAAAGCCCAGGAAATCAACCCACACCTGCCAAAATAATACAATCCCACTATCAACAGCAAATGAACCAGTATTAATAAGGCTGTAAAGAGATTAAGACTATTATAAGAAAGGACTGAAATAAACTATAGTATAAAATCTAGTGAGTTAATATGTACAAACTTGATGGACCAGAAATGAATGTTAAAAAGCTTTGCAGGAAAGAAAATATCGCAAATCATGGAGAAGACCACAGTGGATTTCATCTCTGTAGCCTCTAGTATTTACCACTGCTTTTTCTTTCTGAATCCACCTCTGTGATGTGAGATGTTGACCCCATCTGATTTTAGGCAACCATTGCAAGACTTCCAGGGATCTACTTACTGTCTATGGCTGTCTCCTTCAGTTGGTAATCTAGTCACTCTGCGCTCAGCAGTCAGGCTTAAGCACCACAGGGCGGGACTGAGTCCTTCCTGGGGGTGGGGCTATTGTTTCCCCTCAGGCTGCTGCTGCTCAGAGGGGAGTGGTCTGCCTGAGCAGGATGGCTGCTTCCACACAGGGGATGACTCAGCGCCAGCTCTCTCAGTTCTTTTCCCAAAGCCTACACCCCCAGTCTCTCCTCTCTCTTCAGGCATCTCTAGCCCGTTCTCCCCCCGCCTTAGCCAGAGCCCAGGGTAAGTGCCCGCAATGAATATTTGTGCGTTAGCCCTTTAAACAGCTCTTTGCATCCCCAACCATCTATCTCTGGCAGAGAGCAACAACCCTGCCACTTTTTACTGCAGGTTGTAATGTGTGTACTTTTTGGGCTCTGCTGCTCTAGGCTGGGGATCCCAGTTTAGGATTTAGACCCCATTCTTCTCAGGGGGATCCAACTGGCCACTTAATTATCCCTCTGGCACTGCTGCCTGTGGGTGCCCAACCAGCCTTCTCAAATCTCCGTCGCATTCTTTACCAGTCAGGTTATGCTGAAGCTCATTCTTCTGTCCAAGATTATAAGGCTTCTCTCTCACTATTGTTCAGTTGTTTGTTCCGGGTATATTCTCCACAATTTAGTTGTATTTCCAGATTGGTCCTGGGAAGAGGTCAGTGTGATTTCCATTTACTCCTCTACCATCTTGCTGATCTCTTCTTCTTCTGTTTTTTTTTTTTTTTAAGATTTTATTTATTTATTTTTAGAGAGAGGGGAAGGGAGAGAGAAAGAGAGGGAGAGAAACATCAATGTGTGGTTGCCTCTTGTGCTCCCCACCAGGGACCTGGCCTGCATCCCAGGCATGTGCTCTGACTGGTAATCGAACCACTGACCCTTTGGTTCACAGGCTGCCACTCAATCCAGTGAACCACACCAGCCAAGACTAAAATGGATTTATTCTTAGTGACCTGACCCAGTTCTAGTTCTAGGAAATAGGGATGAAGGTCTCTTCTTCTGTAACTACTTCAGGCAGGCTAGGGCTGTAGAGCTATCCCTGCCTGTGGGTTGGGATATAGGTCATTGAGGGGAAGAGGGTGGAACTGGACAGCCCAAAAAGTGAGAGCTGTGGCTGGAGGCCATTTGTGGAGGGAATCTCCCAGATCTTGGACACTCCACTGAATGAAGGATATGAGATATTTGAGGAGCAATCATCCAAAAGCAAGAATTTTAAAAGGCTGCTATAGGTCCTAGGAAGGGAGTTAGCCAGGAAAACCAGGACCAGATAATTGGCGTTAAAATCCCAAATAAGGAGAGGCAGAGTAGCAGGTAAATTCTGTATGACTTATACTGCATCAATAGTTCTCAATAATTCCAAGTCCAAGGATGAAAGAAAATATGAAACATTAGCTTGAAAGAAAACTAGAAAAATTAGGATTCAATTCAGTTTGTGGGTGACAATAGGACATTGTGATTTTTATTGACACACAATTTCTCTCCCTAAAATCACCCTCATTTTATCAAAGAGACTGCATTAAGTTCAGTTTCAGTTTGACCTGATTATTTGCATGAACACAACAAGAATAGTAATTGGTTATATAGACTCTTTCAAAACTGCTTTGCTGGAATTTCATAAGGAACTTTCAGATTGAGCTTCAGTCAGCCCTTCAGGGCACAGAAGCCAAGCCACAGTTGTCATATGGCTTTTCCTGCAATACCTATAGGTTCAGGTGGATTCCTCATGTTCTCGAGGTCCCCAAAATGTCGTTAGATTCCTTTCTTGTCATCTTTCAGGAGAGCAACCTTCATACCTTACCTGGAAAGACTGCCACGAACCACCTGACCAAGCAAAGTGTCAGGCCGTTTCTCCAAAGGTGTCTCTAAGGTTGACTTGAAAGTCAGTCTTAATTCCTTATGACTTTCTGATGACATCCAGAGTCCAGGCAAGACACCTTTGACATTGCAGATAAAAATCTTAGTTGATAAAATCATATTTGGAAATCGGTGCTATTACAAAAAGAACAGATTCTTATTGGGTTGATGCAAACATATTGCCATGAAAATAATACTCATTAAGAGTTTCCAAGTTCTGGAGGAAGTAGGGAGAAAAATAGAAATGTTTCAAAATTGGTTATGAGGGTAGAATTTACAAATTGTTCTAGGAGAAAAAAAGCATGTTTCCTTATATCTAGAAAACAAAAAGATTTAAAATTAGCAATATTTTGAGCAAAGTCATAACAATTATCTTTAGTTCATTTAGTCCCAACATAACCAATTTTGTTTGTCTCAACTATTTGCCAGTATTTCCATAAATCCAGTTGTTCCTTAGATACCTGTAATTTAGAGTAAGTCAGAGTCCTTTTCATGAACCTATCCAAAGATACATTTGCAAATGCATTCGAATAAAAATAGTGACTATTTATAAATGACAAAACTTAAAATGACATCGTTATAGATTCAATTAAAACACAATCAATAAAGAAATTTGCTTCTTTGTAAAATGTGTTACTTCAAGATAACAATGTCTTTGGTAAGTAATAATTACTATGAAATGACATAAAAAATAATATAAATCTCATATTTTTAGATTTAACAGACATTCTCAGTATATATAAAGACCAAACAGTATGCAAGGTTTTAAAATGTTGTACAGGACTTACTGGAAGTGTGCATTGAGCATTGGAAACAATTCATAAATTCCCAATATATGGGTTACACATACCCAGAGTACCACTGCTCGATGCCCCCACAAGGAACTATGACTCTGGGCTTGTCCACTGTCATGGACAGGACACCTGCTACCCCTGAGACCTACCCCTGAGACCTTCCTGATTGAACTTGATTTTGAATCTTTAAAAGTTCCTCTCTGGGGCACGTTGAAATTTCTAGAACATCTATTTTGATATATGTATATATATAGAATATAGTTATTATTATTCTGTTTGGCAAAGCTTCCCATGTAATTTTGAGCATATTAAATAGGCCTAATTAGTTCAAAAACTGTTATAAGGAGAAAGAACAAATACTTGAGGTATTCCAGGAGCCCACTGAAATAACTCAAATTCATTTCTCAGTTTTTAAAAGTCAAATTTTGGGAAGGTTGTCAAATATACTTAACCAAGCCCTGGGTGGTGTGGCTCAATGGGTTGAGCACCAGCCTGTGAACCAAAAAGAGACTGCAGATTCAGTTCCCAGTCAGGGCACATGCCTGAGTTGTGAACCAGGTACCCCAGCTGGGGGCATGCGAGAGGCAACCGATTGATATAATCTCTTGCACATTGGTATCTCCCTCCCTCTTTTTCTCCCTCCCTTCCCTTCTCTCTAAAATGTAAATAAAAGTCTTTTAAATATATATATATATACACTTAAGCAAAAGGGTATAACAAACTTTTTGTAAAACAGCATATTTGGGGGGGATAATCTTAAAAGATATTAATCAAACTTAAATCCGGTTTTAATAGTAAATATTTTGTCTAAAACATAGGATCCTGCTTAATTTATATTAACTACTTAATATCTTTAGACCAATAAAATATTATACCCTAGTTATACCATCCAGAGGCAGAAAATGTACCACATGTAATACACAGACAAACACATATCACATGAAGAACATACACATGAAGACTAAACATAAAGACCATAACACAATTTGAATTACAAATGTAAAACATTTACAATATTCACAAGCCTTTCTGCAACCTTCACAAACTTTCTTTTTTAAAAAAAGATTTTATTTATTTATTTTTAGAGAGGAGAAGGGCAGGGGGGAGAGAGGGAGAGAAACATCAATGTGTGGTGGCCTTTCATGCGCCCCCTACTGGGGACCCAGCCCAGGACCCAGGCATGTGCCTGGACTGGGAATCGAACCTGCAACCTCTTTTTGGTTCGCAAGCCAGCATTCAACCACTGAGCCACACCAGCCAGGGCAACTTTCACAAACTTTCTTATCTCTTTAGAAATAGCCATCTTTAGAATAACTCAGTTTCAATCCCTGTTCTGCAAAATTGCATCTCCATGCCTTATGTCTTTTATTATTAAAACCATACAGTTTCTTTCCAAATTATTTGAACTTTTAACTTTTAGAAACCTTAATTTCCAATGATAAAAAGTAAGCAACTGATATTCTCTAGACTGACTTTTATGAACACATTTCATGACCTTTAGAAACATAGGTTCCTTTTTTGGCAAATGCACTCTCACTTTCGAGAAATACACCTCCAGCAAAGCACAAAATATTTATCTACAGCTCCAAATCCATTTATAGCCTCCTTGTAATAAAAAGCCAAAAGCACGTGGCTAGTATGGCTCAGTGGATTGAGCGTCGGCCTGCAAAGCAAAGGGTTTCCAGTTTGAATCCCAGTCCGGGCATATGTCTGAGTTGTAGGCCAGGTCCCCACTTGGGGGCGCGGGAGAGGCAACCACACATTGATGTGTCTCTCCCTCTCTTTCTCCCTCCCTTACTCTCTGTCTAAAAGTAAATAAATAAAATCTTTTTTTTTTAAGCCAAAAGCAGGTGAACTTAAGACTTGTCTAGCCATCAATGATTCAGTATTTCATGTTATTTCAAAATACGTAGACATTCAATAACTTATCAGAATTTACTAATTTAGAAAGAAATAGCTGAAATAAATTGATTTGCTCAGATAGAGCTAAGGTTTTCCCCCTTTTGATAAGAATTATCTCCCCCAAATTTGTATTTTAGAAGATGACCTAGACAAGAGTTCTTACAGAATGCCAGGTATTTTGATTTCAAAAATGTAGGGAAAGGTGTTCCAGCTGGTGTAGCTCAGTGTATTGAGTGCCGGCCTATGAACCAAAGGTGTCACCGGTTCGATTCCCCAGTCAGGGCACATGCTTGTGTTGTAGGCTGGGTCTCCAGTAGGGAGTGTGTAAGAGGCAAGCACACATTGATGTTTCTCTCCCTCTCTTTCTCCCTCCCTTCCCCTCTGTCTAAGAATAAAATAAATAAAATCTTTTAAAAATTAACAGTACACTAATATAACACTGGTATATTCAAACTATCAAAAAATAAATAAATAAATAAATAAATAACCCGTAGGGAAAGAAAAGCAAGCTTCTCCTAAAACTTTGGTTTCATAAAGCCAATTACCCATAAGTTTTTAAAGATGAATAGAGGAGGTTTTGGAAAGGTAAAAGGATTTAGTGGGCTTTCATGTTCTGGAGCCACACCTCTGGTCCTGTAAAGACTTTATTCATAAAACAAAGAGTTATTTTTAATACCTCTAGAGTTGGGTGGCCACTCCAATGTTTGTGAAGACTGACAAATACATTTACCCATATTTGAAACGTTTTCCATCTGGGTACGTTTTTCCAGTTTACCAACTGCATGTAGCTTAGAGTCGCCCCTGAGAGCCACAGAGGTTTAAATATATGAAACCTCTGTCCATTTTCCATGGGAATAGTAAGACAGGTCCAGTTGCAAGATAGCATTGAAATTAACAGTGTTATTGACTGGCCAAACCTCTCCATTGCCTTCTTTATTTATTTTAAAGATTGTACTTATTTTTAGAGAGAGAGGGAGAGGGAGATAGGGAGAGAAACATCGACATGTGAGAGAAATATCAATAGGTTGCCTCTCATATTCCCCCAGCTGGGGACCTGGCCTGCAACCCAGGCACATGCCCTGACTGGGAACCAAACCAGCAACCTTTCAGTTTGGAGTTCAGTGCTCAGTCCACTGAGCCATACCAGCCAGGGCTGCCTACTTTATATTGAGACCAGGCCATGTTACAAAACAAGATCAGCCTTTTTCTTGAGGGACTCAGGGTCAAGTTTCTCCCAACTGGTGAGTATGTACCCCAAAACGGGACTCCCAAGGCACTGTGGACTGGTTCCCTATCTACAGAGTCAGGTATGTAGCAAGCTGAGAGTTAGAGGCACCCCTGTAGAGGCATGGACTGTTTTGGGCCATTCTGAGTTGAGTGGGTACCCGGGGTAGAGTGGTGTCCCTGGGCATCTTGAATGGCTGTCACAACACCTGGCATATTGTAGGTGCTTAATACAGGGAGAAAGACAAGTCCAGGTAGGTAATGTCAGTGTAAGAACATCAAACCTGTAGTGAATTTTTAAAGAATTTATTTGAGCCAAACTGATCATGCTGCCATGAAGCAAGATCTCAAATGCTCCCTCTTGCAATTTTTTCTTCTTTTTTTAAAAACACTCACCTTGCCCCGGCTGGTGTAGCTCAGTGAATAGAGCGATGACCAAAGGGTCATCAGTTCGGTTACCCAGTCAGGGCACATGCCTGGGTTGCAGGCCAGGTCCCCAGTAGGGGGCGCAAGAGAGGCACGCACATATTGATATTTCTCTCCCTCTTTCTCCCTCCCTTCCCCTCTATCTAAAAATTAAATAAATAAAATCTTTTTTTTTAATAAAATAAATTACTCACCTTTTAGGTGAGGGCATTTTTCTTCACTGCTTTTAGAGAGCAAGGGAGAGAGAAACATCGATGTGAGAAACATCAATTGGCTGCCTTCCTTGCACTCCCAGATCAGGGATGGAACCCGAAACATTTATCCTACCACGCTCCATCGAACTGAGCCGAACTGAGCCACACCAGCCAGGGCTGCAGTTTCTTTATGCACTTGAAATTAGGAAAGAAACATAAGGAAGGTTGCATGAAGGTGGAAGAAAACAATGTTGGAATTGGATTACAGGATAGTTAACAAGATTAGGTCTTGAGGGGTCTGGAATAGACGCAGTTCAAAGGTGTGCTAACCTAGATGCACAGAAACAATGGACAGGGCTGGATTAAGGCAAAGATAAAACTTTTACTAAAGTAGTTATATGCCTGGGGTGTGACTACCCACCATGACCTGCCCAGTTAGGAATTTATGATCAGATCACCCTGTGAGGTGGGATTTATTAGAGTGCACCTTTTTGGCCCACAGCAAACTATAGCCCACAGGCTATATGCTCTCTGTAGATACTAAAGCATTAAAAGGCCGTCTCTTCAGTGGATGAAGTGGTCTCTGTCTTTGCTCTGGATGGAGAAAAAAAGAGAGGACAAAAAAGTGCCTCTGGAAAATTCCAAACAACAGCTTACACTCCTGTGGGACTGGCCTGTGGGCCAGAAATCACATTTCCTGAAGCCTCCAAATCTGCAGGCCACACATTATTTACTGAGATATAATTTATCAACAATAAAATAAACCAGCAGTGCTACATTTTTTAAAAATTTGTATTTTAATATGTTTATTGATTTTAGAGAGAGTGTGTGTGTGTTAGAACGTACTGGGGACATGGAGGACCTAAGCTACCGCCTGTTCTGGAACAATGAAGGTATGTGTTACCTGCTAAATACTGGATCATGTTATAAGAAGCAACTGAGGCATGGCCTCAGGAATCCTGCTGGAAACCATCTGAATCATTGCTGCCCCTTCCCTCTCCCATGAGCTTCTCCCAGAAACAAGGGCCATAAAGCTCCCAGACTTTCTGTCCCCTGGCAGCCATCCCTGACCGGAGGACGTTGTCTTGCAAACACCTATACCCAGGACACCTGGGGCAGATCAGCAGGGTGACCCACCCTCCCCGGGGGTCCGCTACACACCCTTAAAAGCCCTTTTACCCTTTCCCTTGCCACTGCCATCTGCTCGGACTCAGCCCACCTGATCACAGTGTCTCGCCTCGAATAAAAGCCCTTAATTGGACCTTTTTGGTTCCCAGTCCTTTCTTAGCCACCTCAGCTACCTAACAGAGTAGCACTGGAGCTCCAAACCCAAATGAGGGAGCTGCTTAAGTGCTCGTGATGTTCCAAAAAAACCACCCAGAGGACTAGCAGGTGTGGACATGCCCGTTATTGCGCGCATTGCAGGGGAGTGCACCCGCGGTGGCCAGTTGATGAGAGAGAGACTGCACCTTCTCCAGCCTGAGGCTCGTTATGGGGAGTCTCAGAAAAAGGAGGCGCATGTGTTACACATAACTCTAAACTACATTACCTCAGTGTGTAAAAGGGTTAAGAAGCTGTCACAGGACCAGAAGCCTCTCCCAAAAGGAGTTAAGGGAGTTAACAATCCATTCCCAAAACAATACACATTTCTTCTGGACAGTGGCCACCTGACCAGCCCTCAGTCATGGGAGGGGGAAGGGCCATTTCCATTGACCCCACAGAGAGAGAAACATCGATGTTTGAGAGAGAAACATCCATCGGTTGCCTCCCGTACGCACTCCGACCGGGACTAAAATGGCAACCTAGGTATGTGTTAACGTGGTCCGTGACATGCGCTGTGGAAGAATTCACAAAGAGAAGGAAGTGTAGAGAGTAAAGCTTTTAATCACTCTCCAAGAAAGGAGAGGGGCATGGTGTGGAGAGATACGCCAGCCTTGAGGAGTGGGGGCTCTGAGCTTTTATTGGACTATAATTGGATTACGAAAGGGTGGGGGTTGCTGTTGTGCGGCCCCTGGTCAGCCGAGGATTGTAACATGAGGCTGCAGTTTGTTCCGACGTTATCTTCTGCCTGTGGCTGTAGGGAGTGTTTAGTTCTGTTCTTGCTTTCCAGTAATTTCCAGTCCTGGAGACAAGCTCAGAAGAGTAAAATGGCAGTCATGTTTAACAAGGACATAGACCTGCTAGGCAAATGGTGCCACAACAGCAAATGCGGCGGGCTTTGTCCTTGCAGTGTGTGCTCTGAGAACTGAAACCACAACATCTTGGTGTACGAGATGATGCTCCAGCAGAGCCACACCAGCAAGGGCAGTGCCAGATCCTAGGCTCAGTGGCAAGTACATGTAGTTTATTAGTCCTCTTTAAACTGTACATAATTATTATATACACCTTTATATATATTACATACTATACAGCAAATAAAATAGAAGGAAAAAGATAAATGGAGAACTCTAACCTGACAAACAGAGAGCTACAAAGATGGCTGTGCCTTGAGTGAGGGATCCCAGCATGCATCAGAAGAGGGCGAGACTGGAGGGAGAAGTGAAGATACATAGTCACCTTTTGCTTCAGTACCTTAAGTCCAGCTTTGCTATGTTCCTATCAATTAACCAATTTAAGGGACGAGTGATGTTTGACTTCTACCAAGCTTAGTTTTTGTTTTGTGGTTTTTTAAAAAGATTTTATTTATTTATTTTTAGGGAGAGGGGAAGGGAGGGAGAAAGAGAGGGAGAGAAACATCAGTGTGTGGTTGCCTCTTGAGTGCCTCCCCGCACCGGGGACCTGGCCCGCAACCCAGGCTGTGCCCTGACTGGAAATCGAACCTGCGATTCATAGGCTGGCGCTCAATCCACTGAGCCACACCAGCCAGGGTCAAAGCTTGGTTTTGGTATTTGGAATCCCTAGACATATTGAGATGCCCTTGATATTGGAGGTGGGAGCCTGGTAGGGAGCAATGTCTGGGGACTAACATGGGTTCACTGAGAATGTCATGCCAACCCCAGTGGCAGGTCTTTGGCCACAGTTCTAAATGGATAGATGAGAGGAAGGTTTGTGTGTCAGTATGTCTGGGTCTTCGCAAGACATTTGAAAAAGTCAGAAGAGCCACAAGGAAATTTCTTGGTGGAAAAATAGGTGGAATTCATTTGCCACCTTTGGAGAAGACTTTTATACCAACTCCTTACAAACACAATACTATAAATAAAGGAAAAGGATGAATAATTTATCCTGCCTTTGCAGTAACAGCAAGTAATTCAAGTTAGACAAAATATCAGTTGATGAAAGATTACTTATTACTTATTTTACAGAGGAATGTCAGCTACTAAGTTCAGGAAAGGATAATCAAACTAGAAAATCAGCATTTTGCAAACTCAAATAATTAACTCAGGTGAAGGAGTTCAAAGCATGTGGCCCCAAAATATGCTACTTTAGCATATCAATTATTTTGAGTTAAAGACACTTGAGAAATAGCAGGTACAAGAAGGACAGTCTGACCTTCCTTTTTCCTCCTGAAAGCAGAATATAAAACTCCCATTTGAAAGATGCCCTCCCTGTACCAGGAGTTGAGACCAAGAGAGTGCTATACAAACAGACCTTGTTCAAATAATTCTTATCCCTGGCTGGGTAGCTCAATTGGTTAGAGTATTGTCCCCATATGCCAAAGTTGTGAGTTCGATGCCAGGGTCAGGGCACATACCAGTATCAACCAATGAATACATAAATAAGTAGAACAAGAAAAGCGATGTTTCTCTCTTTCTCTCTCCCCCTTCCTCTTGAAGCCAGAAAAGTCAGTGTTCATGCTACCTGTCGCTACCTTCAGTTCCTGAAACAATAGCTTTTTACATGCATTAATTACTTAGTAACTAGTACTTAAAACTAAACATTTCCAACTCTTGAGTTCCCCCATCATTCCCACCACTGTTAATCTAAACTACCTTATTTCTATGAGATCAGTGTCATATGGACGTATTCACTTCACTGTTGAGCATGTATGCCTAAGATCAGTAATACTAGGAACCAGGAGGTTAGTGTAGATAAATCAATACCAGAGAATCTCTCTTTGTTTTATCTTGGATACTGCTTCATTTACTTGCTTTACTTTATGCTCTGTGAGCTGTGAATCATAAGTCAGGTTGAAACAGTAGAGCCTTTAAGTTCTTCACCTCTGTGACTATGTCTTAAAAGGAGGTAGTCTGTAACCGTGTGATTTTCCAATGCTGCTTCTCTAACTTGTCCTAGTCCTTGACTAATGGCACTGATGGCTTGTGAGGTGGTATTCAAAGCTTTTGCCATAGCACAGGCCAGTCTACACATTTCTACATTCAAATAGGTTACCATGGCTGCCATTACAAATACAGTCAAAGATATATATTCAGCGGGGCTAAAAAGGTGCAAATCACTGTTAAAATCAGGTGCAAGGGAGAGTTCCCATCGAGCCCGTGTGGTGTGGAGCTTCTGAGGCATAAACACTGTCAGTCTTCCCAGAGAGCATGGTCCCTGGGAACTGTTTACTGGAACATAGGAATAAACTGTCCTTCCACATATTGGAAGCCACCCTGCAGGCAATTTGACGTCACTAAAGGCATAAGATACATTAGTGGTGGTGTTGCAGTTCATCTCCACTTCTGCTGAAAGCACAAAAGTTTTTAGTACAATTGACAAAAGTTGCACACTCTCCAGCTGGGGCTACATTAGTGACTTTTTAAAAAAAATATTTTATTTATTTATTTTTAGACAGAGGGGAAAAGAGGGAGAAAAGGAAAGGGAAACATCAATGTGTGGTTGCCTCTCGTGCGCCCCCACCAGGGACTTGGCCCACAACCCAGACACGTGCCCCAACTGGGAATCAAACCAGCGACCCATCAGCTCACTGGCCAGTGCTCAATCCACTGAGCCACACCAGTCAGGGCCACATTAGTGACTTTTAAGGAAAACATTTCCTTGTTCTTTAGAGTTACCATAGGTCCCCAATTATAAATATCAGAGTAGGTTACATTCTTATTGATATGCTTAAACAAAGTATAATTTCAAAGGCTTTCCAGGGGAGTACCAACACCTAGAAGACAAGAAGTGAAAGTCTGTTCAACATAAGTTCCTTCTGCAAGAGAGAAGTCAGAGATGTTTAGAACATTTTTGCAAAATATTCCCAAATATTTTCTTCTTGTTTGAAAGGAATGACATCTCCATAACATGACATTAAACAAAAAGTAATGAAAAGGATATAAATCATTGTTTTCTAAAGATGACTTTCAGGTGTTATTGTTTGGTGACCCATTGTTCCTGTGGTGCTATCTTTACTCTGGTTTGAGGCATCCAAGGTTTTATTCCTGCCAGTTTCACCATGGTGGGGGTGGTGAGGAGTACAACCCAAGGTCCAGTCCACTTTTCTTCTGCTTGGCTCTCTGGGGATCCTGTCTTCCAGGTCTTGAGTAGCACCTTATCTCCAGGCCCAAAGGAATGTAGCAAACCTGTGGGGGAGAGGTCTCTAATACAAGCAAGGTCATTAATTACAGCTAAGGTCTGACTTAAATGTTGTACATATTTATTTACCTTCACTTCTTGATCTACATACATATCCCCCTACCCAATAATAGCCCGAAATTGTGCATACACAGTTTCATAGAACTCAGTTGAATCCCACTTTGAGGAGCCGCCCTTATCCTGAGCAGGGCAACAGGTAAAACTTGATCCCAATGGAGACGAGTTTCTTGACACAGTTTGGCTATATTTCTCTTCAAGGTGTGATTCATGTTCTCTACCTTCCCAGAAGCCTGAAGTGTCTGTGCTGTGTGGAGTCTCCTCCACTTGATTCCTAAACATGTACTAACCTGTGCAATTTCTGAACAAAAGCATGTCCGTTATCACTCTGGATGGCACAGGGTAGGCAAAAGTGAGGAATTATTTCCTTCGGTAAGGCTTTCATTACCTCTGAGGATTTCTCTGTTTTAGTAGGATAGGCTTCTACCCATCCTGAAAAGATGTCAACAAAGACTAGCAAATATTTCCACCCTTGGACCCTTGGCATCTGGGTATAGTCTACTTGCTAGTCCTCAGATGGGCACTACCTTTGGTACTGTTTCCCATGGGGATCTGTCTTAGGGTTGTTCTTCTGGCGCACAACACATCTAGCAATTACTGTTTGTATGGCTTTATAAATTCCAGGCCTTGCCTCCGCTGGTGTAGCTCAGCGGATTGAGCCTTGGCCTGTGAACCAAAGGGCTGCCTGTTCGATTCCCCAGTCAGGGCGCAGCCTGGGTTGCAGGCCAGGTCCCCAGTGGCAGGGGGCACTCAAGAGACAATCACACATTGATGTTTCTCTCCCACTCTTTCTCCCTCCCTTCCCCTCTGTCTAAAAATAAAATAAATAAAATCTTTTAAAAAAAGAGAAAAGAAATTCTAGGACCTGTGAGCCACAGTTTAATACACGTGGTTAATGAGTCCCTTCCATAGTGAGTGGCCTCATGCAAATGCTCCATGACTGGCCCTACTAATGTTCAGGAAGCAGTGTAACTCCTTTCTCATTCCTTCTCTTTCCACTATCAGGACCTTCTTCATCAAAACTCCAACTCTTAGCTTTCTCTGAGTCTACAGTTGAATAGTAAGGGTTGAATTGTGACAAGTCAGTCTAGAACAGGTACGAAACGCATTATAAATGTTTATTTCAAAGCCTCTTTTTCACTGCTTGATCAGCCAGACTGTTTCCTCTAGCCACTTCAGTGTCCTCTTTCCGATGCCCCGGGCGATGCATAACCGCCACCTGTAAGAGTACCTGAACAGCTTCTAACAATTTTAAAATTTCTGCTGCATGCTTAATTTCATTTTTATTGGAGGTTAATAGTTCTCTTTCCTTCCAGATGGAACCATGTGCATGCAAAATTAGGAACTCATGCTGTAACTCATTATACACATTCACTCTCTTCATGTGGCAATTCCAGTGTCCTCATCAGTTAAATCAGTTCAGCTTTCTGAGCAGAGGTTCCCATTGGCAAGGCCTTGGCCTCTACTATTCCTTCAAGAGTCACAGCCGCATGCCCAGCCTTTCTGTTTCCTTTGTCCACATAACTGCTTCCATCTGTATAGAGTCCAGTCTGCCTCTTCTAGAGGATGGTCCTGTAAATCAATTCTCCTAGAATAAGCTTCATCAGTTATCGCAGCACCGCCATGGATTAGCACAGCCGAGTCAGGCTCTGGGAGAAGGGAGGCAGGATTAAATTTACAGTTTTGAGGGGGGCATTGGGATTGTTGAGAAGAATGGCTTGGCACCTGCCCCTTCTTCCAGCAGTGAGCCACAAATTTCCCTTTTGCTCCAGCAGGCTCAGCACCCGCTGGGGTGCATAAATGGCAATAGGCTGTCCCAAGGAAAACTTTCAGCTTCCTGTAAGAGCTCACAGGTGGCTGTCACAGCTCTCAAGCAGGCTATCACCCCCAGACAATGTGATCTAATTTCTCTGACAAGCTTGCGATGGGTTGCAGAATGTCACTAAGCATTTGGCTGAGGACTCCGAGGGTAACACCCTGCCTTTCATGAATGTATAATCGAATGGGCTTTAGTAGGTTTGGAAGCCCCAAGGCCTGTGCAGAAGCCTTCAGGGACTCTAATGCCTGAGTGCACTCCTTTGTCCACTCCAAAGGGTTATATTCCAGTCCTTCCAGGGCTTCATACAATGGTTTAGCGCTGAGCCCAAAGTTTGGAATCCAAATGTGGCAGTAGCACACCATTCCCAGGAATCCTCTTAACTATTTCTCACTATTAGGAACACTCATTTCACCACATTTGAATTACGGTTTCTTTTCTGTTTCCAGTAATCCTTTTGCCAGGTTCAAGCATTTGAATTATGGTTTCTTTTCTGTTTCCAATAAGACTCCTTTTGCCAGGTTCAAGCATGAACCTAAGAAACCATATTGTTTGTTGGCAAATCCGAGCCTTCTCTGCTGATACTTTGGAACCACAAGATGCCAGATGGTTCAAGGTGGCTACAGTGTTAATTAAATGCCACCGAAATGATGTCCTGACAATTAAAAGGTCATCTATATATTGTAACACAGTTCCTCCCTCTTGTTTTAGGTCCTTTAAGTCCTGACTCAGGGTCTTCCTCAAAACTGTGGGGGAGTTCTCAAACCCTTGTGGTAATACTATCCAGCAGTACTGAGTCTTGGTCTGAGATTCCAAGTTCTTGCATTCAAAGACAAACAACAGCTGAGAGTCTTGATCAACTGGAATGCAAAAGAAGGCAACTTTTAAGTCCAATACTCAATATCAAATGCTGTCCCCACTTATACTGTTTACCCAATTATAAGGGTTCCAAACAGTGGGGTGAATGTCATGTACAATATCATTTATGGTCCTTAAATCTTGTACAAGCTGATACCCATTTGAGTGAGGTTTCTTAGTGGGCAATATGGGTGCACTATATGGAGAGCAGCAGGGCCAAATGAGTCCATGTTCCTGAAATTTCTGAGCTATTGGGCATATTCTTTCTAGGACCTCTTTCTACAAGCGATAGATACTGCCTCTTAACCGGAAGTTCCTGCCCCTGGTTTGAGGTCATCTTTAACAGGGGAGGCTCGCTCAGCCCTCCCTGGCCTTCCAGCGGCCTATACAATGGGGTTTATTTGATTTTTTATTTCTTCTGGCCAAGGATGTACTTCTTCCTCTTCCGGGCACGACTTCATGAGGAATTGCCATGTATGTTCTAGAGGGACCTGTGGGTGGAGCCGTTGCTCCCCTGCAGAAAAAGTGATCTGGGTACAGGGTTTTGACAGCAAGTCCCTTCCCAGAAGAGGAATTGGACACTCAGAAATATATAAGAATTTATAAGTTAAAACCATATCTCCTATGGCACATTCTTTTTTTAAAGATTTTATTTATTTATTTATTTATTTATTTATTTTTAGAGAGAGGGGGAGAGAAACATCAATGTGTATTGCCTCTTGAGCACCCCCTACTGGGGACCTGGCCCACAACCCAGGCATGTGCCCTGACTGGGACTCAAACCTGCGACCCTTTGGTTCACAGGCTGGCACTCAACCCTCTGAGCCACACCAGCCAGGGCTCCCATGGCACATTCTAATGGTTTCAAGAAAAATTGGCTTTCAAGGCTTCTACAAATTCCCGTTATAGCCTGACATGAGGACCCAGAGGTCTATTGACCATGGAGCATGTCACTCTGGTATCAATCAAAAAGTCTACAGTTTGTCTCCCCGTGGTTAGCTTTACCAGAGGTTCCTGGGGGGTGACTTTAATAGGTTGTAAGAAGAGAACCTCTGAACCGCATCACTCATCATCGGAATAAATTCCTTTTCGCAGCGTAACTCTCTAGGCCTCAGACTCCGGACCACTTTTCCCTCGCTTGGGGCACTCATTTTTCCAGCGCCCCTTCCCTTTGTGATATGCACACTGATGGGTGGCAAGCGTTTTAGGCGGGGGTTCGGCGCCCCTTGCTAACTGATGGAATTGCCCTGAGGCCTGTTCCAAGAAAACAGTGGCTGACTGGGCCTATTTTTCTTCTCTGTTACAATAAATGTTGAAGACAATGTCTACTATTTGGGAAAGATTCATGCCGATTCTTCCCTTTAACTTCTGAAGTTACTTTCTGATGTTAGGGTGCACTTAGAGAGATAAAGGTCATATTCAGCATTCTAATATCTTCAGGGGCTTGTGGATCCAAATCAGTATATTTCCCGTAGGCCTGGTAGATTCTGTCAAGAAACTCAGAGGGTTCCTCTGTGGCCCTTTGTACTGCCTGCACCATATTCAGACTTTTCTGCTTATGGACTCCTTTCTTCGGTCCCTCAAGGAGGCACCACTTACAGTGCTCCGTAGGGCACTCTCAGTAGGGTCCCGGTTGGGCTCGGGTACAGGCATTGCCTTAGTAGGGTTGGAAGCCCCATCTGGATTTTCTTGGTGCAGCCTCAGAGCCTCTTCATTTGCCTTACCCAATACCAGCCTCCCTCCACTCATCCCCCATAAGCGGAATATTTAGTAAGGCTTGTACGTCTGCCCAGTTGGCACGGCGTGTGGCAAAAACTGACACAACGAAATCAGTCATTTTAGTAGGATCATCCCTATAAGAAGGATTTTAGTTTTTCCAGTTTAACAGATCCAATGTAGAAAACAGAGTACGTGTCCAGTAATGTCCAGGGGGCTGGCCGTCTGGCCCTACTCCTGCGGAAGTCTTCGCAAGGGATGCTGCCCTGCCCTGCGAGGGGTTTCTCCTCCACCAAATTAGGTTCGGGATGGAGAGACCAAGTTCAGGCTCATTTCCTCCGCCTCCCTCTGTCGAGTGAAGGAGGAAGATCCCCCAGAGCTGGAGGGGCCATGGGAACCCTGACCACACTCACGGCAGGCAGCCTTAATACCTAGGTCCTCCTGGTCCCTTTCCTCTGGACCATTAACTTAACTTCCTTTTAGTCCTGCAACTTTATTATGCAAACTCATAAAAGCTTCTGTGTAAGGCATTTCATCCAACTTCCCTGGTCTTCGACAAAACAACTCTAATTGCAGCATAACATAGTAATTTAAAGACCCATTCAACGACCAGCGCTCTCCTGAGTGCGGATAACACACAAGCCAAGCAGGATTGCAATAAAAAAACATTTTTTTTTAGTCGTAGGTTTTATAAGCATAGGTCAGCCAGTCAGCCAAAATTTGCCCCAAAGGGCTCTTTCCCAGAATGGAGGCTTTTCCCTCCATTCTACCAAACAGGGCTCTGTAAGATCAAATCAATTTTTTTAAAAAAGAATAAGGAAACATTATGATCCCACTATGTAATACATAGCATGTGGTAGACTAAAAAATGACCCCCCACCAAGATATCCATTCAAACTCATGTCATTCATGAGTCAGCTCATGACTCAAGGGTCAGCTACATATAATATGTATGTATGAAATACATACATTCACACACAATTTATATTTTTGCCATATTTTCTCATATGGAAAATTGTTGACAATTGTTGGATTTAGGTGGTGGGTACGCAGGTATTCTTTATAGTATTCTTCCTGCTATTTGATGATTTAATGACAAGCAATAGCTAGCCGAGAATGTGACCCACTTCCACCTGAGGTTTACCTGACTGGAGATAATATAGTTTAACATTTTTAAGAGTCAGTGGGTACTTTTAACCTTTAGAATAATGTTTCCTTGTTCTTTGGGAAATAACACAACAATCAAAACACAATCATTAAGTAGAATGTTAATGGCCAATAAAGTACTACAACAAACAAACAAAGAGTTGGCCCTGAGCTGCTACAGACTCCATGCGTTCTGGCCTCAGCAATGGGCAGGGTGGAGGTGCTGTCTAGAGTGGCTGGCACTGCCAGATGCCCCCATATGCCACAGGCAGAGCTAAAGATGGTACCACTGTAACAAAGCAGAGGGTGAGCACAGAGCTACACCAAAAATGCTGAAGGTTGGAGCATCTCATCCCATCCTTCATGTTAACTCCCTCTTCATATTATTCATGTTTTCTCCACTCCACATTATGGATGACTTCTTCTTTCAACTCACACTAATTCTCTATTCAGCTGACCTGTTATCCAACATGTTTATTGTGCTTCTGTATTTATTTCAATTCTCGAATTTCTACTTCTTTTTCAAATCCGCCTGCTCTTTTTTATAATGCTCTGTTCCTGCACAATGGGTTAAGGCTTCTCCTTTATCTCGGACCAAGAGTCCTGCTGCGTCATTTTATCACTTGTTATTGTGCCTGCTGACGTGCTCCCCGGGGCATGAATAGGCCCATGTTTTCGATTCTGGTTCATCTTGGGAACTGTTGTCTTCCAACGGAATGCCAGCTCTGGAGCCTGGCAGTGTTCCTGTGCGGTGGCTTAGCTTTTGCCTTTGCTCAGCCTTCAAGATTCACAGGACCACCCACCGCCCCCCGAAGGATGTGGAGAAAAGGGCTCTCCTGTGCACTGGTGGTGAGAATGTATATTGGTACAGCCGCTATGAAAGAGTATGGAGTTTCCTTGAAAATTTTAGAATAAAACTACCATATGATCCAGAAATTGCATTTCTGGGTATTTATCTGAAGAAAATAAAAACACTAATTTAAAATGAAAAAAAAAAAAGATTCACAGGCCCCCAAACATGTTTTTTAGGGTGTTCGTACACACAAAAATATATTTTTTTAACTGTATCATGAGCTCTCATGTACACCTCTTTGACCGATCACTCTCTCTACCCGCCCTCTTGTCACAGCCCAGGTAACTACTACACTGAATTTAGCAGTTAGCAATCCTACGCATTTCTTCCTTGTATTACACTTAACTCTAAGCGATATATTGTTCAGCTGTAAATGTTTTATATTTTTATTTATTTTTTAAATCCTCACCCAAGGATATATTTATTGAGAGGAAAGGAGAAACATCGATCAGTTGTCTCCCATACATACTCCAACTGGGGATCAAACCCACAACCTTTTTGTGTGCAGGTGACATTCCAACCAATGGAGCCACCCAGCCAGGGCCTGTCAGTTTTTAAACATTACAAACTACATATGTATCCTTCTGTGGGTTGCCCTTTTTTTTTTATTTCCAGTTTGTGAGATTAACCCATGCTAGTACGTTACTCTTACCACTGCTGCATGGTAAGATGGTGCTGCACATCATTGCTCTGTTGTATTATGTTTTGAATGTACAATTTACCCATTTTTCCTGTTGGAGAGCATTTGGGTGGTTTCTTTTTCTTCCAATACAGACAATACTGCCAAGGACTTTTCTGTACATTCACTCTGTGTAAGCATGTGAGTTTGCTTAGGGTATATTACCAGAGTAGAAATGCTGGACTTTAAAAAATATGCCTCAGATTTAAGATATTGCCAAATTGTTTTCCAAAGGGATTGTATAAAGTCACACTCCCATAGGCAATGTCCAAAACCGTTTATAAGTTTATTTCTAGGCTCTAGGATTGCCTCAAACCTAAATTACATCCACAAACTCTTTTAGCACGAGTTTGGATCTACCCCACAGACCCCAGCTGGTGGGAAAGCTACTCCCTGAACATTGACAGAAGAGCCACCAGCTCCTGGTTTTATACCTTGTAGCTGGAGCAGAAGGGAGAAATGAGGTGAGAGGTAACAGAGCTAGACCGGGAGGCACTTGTTTTGTTTTTAAAAGATTGTATTTATTTATTTTTATTTTTAGACAGAGGGGAAGGGAGGGAGGGAGAGAAACATCAATGTGTGATTGCCTCTCCCGTTATGTGCCCTGGCTGGGGAACCAAACCAGTGACACTTTGGTTCACAGGCCGACATTTCAATCCACTGAGCTACACCAGATGGGTTGGACGGCCCTTGTAAAGACTGGCTTTCACTAGGATTTTACACAGGGGAGAAATAAGACCTAAGTCATGATTTGGAAGAAATCCTGACTGTTGTGTGGATAAAACATAATGGGCCCAGGGTGGAAGCCAGATCAGTTTGAAGGGTGTTGCAGTGTAGGTGAGCCAACAGTGGCTTCCACCAGAGCGGGGTAGCATGGGAGGTGTGAAGTAGTCTGACTTTATTTTTAAGATAGTGTCAGTACGATTTACTAACAA
Organism: Mormoops blainvillei; assembly: GCA_004026545.1. Lineage (NCBI taxonomy): Eukaryota > Metazoa > Chordata > Mammalia > Chiroptera > Mormoopidae > Mormoops > Mormoops blainvillei. The sequence goes on from PVJD01008432.1 coordinate 61,271, forward strand.
ATTGGATATAGTACGTGAGAAAAGGATTCAAACAGACTCCATGCGTTCTGGCCTCAGCAATGGGCAGGGTGGAGGTGCTGTCTAGAGGGGCTGGCACGGGTCAGTTGCTGAGTATTCCTGAGATGAGAGGCCTGGGAGGTTCACTGGGTGGCTGAGCTAGCAGGCCACTCTCTGCTCAATTACTGCGAAGAGCTATGGGGAGATCTGCCCGGTGCGGTGAGAGGGAAGACTGGTTACTTCTGAAGTTGCTCCACTCCTAGGACCTGGTGGGGCAAGGAAGACAGTGTCTTGCAGTGGAGGTTTTATCAAATCAACTCTAAAGGGATGCTGTGGGGCTCTAGGATGCAGAAGACCGAAAGTTATTTCCAAGCCTGGAATAAAGTTCACATAACCATCTTCACTACGGCTGTAGCTCAATCTTATATTCCAAACCTGGGGTTGGCAGAGGGCTGAGGGTCCCAACACCCAGGGGAGGACCACACAAATAAGAGCAACAGAATACAAGAGACCCTAGGGATAAGATGAAGTTGACCACCTAACAGGGATGCCAGAGGTTATGTAAGGGCAACTGAGGTACTCACTAGCCTGTGTAAGTTACTAAGCTCTCTGGAATATGATTATAGCTAACACCTAAATAGGATTTGCTATGTGCTAGGCACTGTTTTAAGTGCACTTACATGTCTTTAACAACTCTGTAAGGGTAGGTACTCTTTTACCCATTTACAAATGAAGACACTGTGAGTGCAGCTAAGTTACCTTAGGCAAAAGAACAATAGTGTTGTTTCGCTCCAGAATCTTAACCAGTGCCCTATACTTACTATGAGATAGTCACCCTAGAAAAATGCACTTATGAAAAAAGTTGCAGTAGAACTACATGCAGAATTAGTTCATACTTATGAAATGCCAGAAGATACAAAACCAAAAGAATGCAGAGTAAAAGCACAAAGAACAGTCAGGAAATGATAAAGCCACAATTCAAGTGAGTGGTTTCCTCTGATCAGGAAGTAGAAAAAGGAAAATTGAGTCAGGCATGTTTATTTCAATTATCGATGTTCTAAAGCCGGGTGATGGATGGGTACATTGGAGAAAATGGGGGTTCAAATCCTGATACTTCCCATCTCCAGGCTTAAATTTCTTTTTTTTAAAAACAAGACAAAGTTTATTTAGAAAGTCAGAGATAGAAGTGAGGTGTACAAGAAATGGGTTGAGGAAACACACGTTAGAGGCAAAAGGGTCCTTGAAGCTTAGGAGAAAAGGTAGAGGTAACGCACCTGGGGGGAGACACGGAGCATGCCGTAAGCAAATTATTGACCATCCCTTAGCTTTCCTTTCCTTGGCAGTACAATGGGCAAAGTTGATTTTTAGGGATTCAGTGAAGTGAGGCATGTAAAAAGCACAGACCTGTGTACTAAATACATGGTGATTACTAAGATACAGAATGGGGCCTGAGAGCCAACTAGAATCATGTGTTTGGTTGGGACCTTTTATTTAGTAGTATCCAACCCCATCATCAGTTCCAATCACCTTGGCAAAAGTAAACTTAACTGGTAAGACTAGTTTGGTAAGAACAGTATGGAGTTATGCCCTGGCTGGGGTAGCTCAGCGCACTGAGCGTCAATCTAAGGACCAAAGGGTCAGTGGTTCAATTCCCCAGTCAGGGCACATGCCTGGGTTGCAGGCCAGGTCCCCAGTAGGGGGCATGTGAGAGGCAACCACACAGATTGTTTCCTTCTCTCCCTCCGCCTAAAAATAAAAAATAAAAAAATCTTTAAAAACAAAAAAAAACAACCCATTAGGGAGCCAAATGAAAGATTTTAGTAAAAAATATTACCTGTTTTAATCCACCATGTTTTACAGAACACATCCCTTTTAAATAGGGCTAATCTTAAAGTTTGGGGCCAAAGGTTGAAGCGCAGGGAATCCCTGATCGGAGAATAGCAATGAGAGATGACCATGTCCTCTGAGAGTAACAGGGAAATTTCAAGGAGAAAAACTAGCAAGAGTGATTAAGGAAAATAAAGGATGCCCTGACGTGTGGCTCAGTGTGCTGGGTGTCATCCTGCAGACCGAAAGGTCGCCGGTTTGATTCTGGGTCAGTGCTCACACTTGGGTTGCAGGCCAGGCCCCCGGCCGTTGTTTCTCCCTTCCTTCCCCCCTCTCTAAACATACATACGTACATACGTACGTACACAAGATCTGTATAAAAAAAAAAAAAGGAAAGTGTTTGCTGATCAGTTTAAGTGTTAGGGACCAGGCTAGAAATGTTCAGTAGGAAAAGAAATTCAGAAACACAATTTTTAAAAGATGAGTCAATAGGTACATAAACTGGTGATAAATGAGTAACTACCACACACCTCCATAATTCTCTTCATCCTGTAAAACTATAATCCATTAAACTCCCCATCTCCTGACAACCACCAGTATGTTCTTTTAAAATACAGCTAGACAATCTATGTTTTCACCAATTCATCACAAGGCAAATTAAGTGACTATGTTTGTACTGTTTATCGTAAAAACCCCAATACTTGTTAAAAGCATCTAGTACATTAGCATTCTAAGATACTCAGTCTACAAATCCTTAACAATGTTAATGTATAGTAAAACGTAATTTTAGTTTTTTGTACATATCTATAGAGGTACAGGTAGATGTCAACCGCAATCCTCCTTCACTGGTGGTTACTACTGTTCGCTTCCCTAAATCTTTTTGAACCATCTTGTTTTCACTGAGACCAAGAATCTACTTATTTCCTTAAATATATTTTATTGGGATCCTTTTAATAAAACCAAGTACTTATTTGAGACAAAGTGAAGAAATCAAAGATAAAAGATATTTAAGCTTCCTCAAATTTCAAGGCAGTTTTTTTCTCCATAAGTTGACAGCTGCTCGCACTGGCTAATGCAGGAAGTTCCTAGGATCTGCACAACACCAGATGGAAGGCATATTTTGTGTCAGCAAAACCCTGAAATTTCATAAAAGGAACATGTATCAGAACCATTCAGGCAACTATCATTAAAACAGAAAGCTGGGCGGGCAGGGAGGCTGCCAAACAGTGAAAAGGGGAGGCCTAAGAGTGATAAGAGCCCTGGCCAGTGTGGCTCAGTGGGTTGAGCGCTGGCCTGTGAATGGAAAGGTTGCTGGTTAGATTCAGTTAGGACTGCCAGTCCCTGTTTGGGGATGTGTTGGAGGCAACTGATCAAACTGTGTCTCTCATACACATCAATATTTCTCATCCTCTTTCCCCCCCTCCTCTCCCCATCTCTAAAATAATATTTGCCCTGGCTGGTGTGGCTCAATGGGCTGAGTGCCAACCTGCGAACCAAAGGGTCACAGGTTCGATTCCCAGTCAGGGCACAGCCTGGGTTGTGGTCCAGGTCCCCGGGGCGGGGGGCACTCAAGAGGCAACCACACATTGATGTTTCTCTCCCTCTTTTTCTCCGTCCTTTCCCCTCTCATTAAAAATAAATAAAATCTTTAAAATAAAATAACTTTTTTTTAAAAAAGCGCTAAGAGTGGCCCTACCTGCGTGCTCAGTTGGTTGAGAGCATCCTGCAAAGCCAAAGGCTGGTGGTTCAATTCCAGGTCAAGGTACGTGCCTGGGTTGCGGGTCGGGTGCCTGGTCTGGCTTGTGGGTCAGGTACCTGGCTGGGGCATCTGTGAGAAGCAACCAATAGATGTTTCTCTCCCTCTCTGCCTTCCTTCGCCTCTTTCTAAAAAGAAAGAAAGAAAGAAAGTCCAACCAGGTCATCACTACCACTATGGGGCTGGAAGAAAAACCAGCGGACTCACCATCACGGCCCATGAGAAGAACCATGGCTCTCTTTGTCATACATAGCCTGAAATGGCAGGAACCATTACCTGGCATTTCAGTGGCACTTTTCCACCAGGAGTGACCTTAGGCTTTCAGTCACCAGTTTTAGTGGTGAATCTGGGAAGGGGCACTGCCCGTCTGGGCTTCCGGAGCTCATGCTAGAAACATAAAACAGGACAACCAATGAAGAAAGGACAAGCAGTTACTGCCCACCCATTGGCCCTTCTCAGAGACCCAAATTTCCAATTCCCCTGTGAGTCGTAACTTAATTTTTGACATCAGGACCAGTGTTAGAGACTCTAGCCTGAGAAATCATCATTCCCAAATTACGGAGACCCGGATCAAGGGAAGCCATTCCAGGAAAAGATCTAGAACATTCAAAGACATGGGAATGGGTGTTTTGGGAGAAGTAGGAGATAAAGTAAAAACTGCTCATAATAGCTCCAGCCTAGCATGTAGGGGACTTGGCAATAGGAAAAAGGGTAGAGAAAGCAGGTTTAATCCGGTTCAGACACAAAAGTAGGGTATTACAAAAGGTTTTTCAAAAAGTAATTATCACAAGAAAAATGTAAACCAAAAAGTGGCCCCTGGAAAGCCACAAAGGGAAATGTTTACATTTTTGCATGTATTCTTAGAAAGCAGGCAGACTCAACAGTGTGGTGATAGCTAGAGGGAAGGGGGTGCACGGGCTGAGCGGAGGTGGACAAAGGGGTGTGTGGGGAGTATCTGTAAAAGTGTTAGACATAAAAATAGAGTTGGGTTTTTTTGTTTTGTTTTGTTTTGAAGGCAGGCAGACCCCATAGTGCCCCATTAAAAAGCCTGGAAGCAAGATGGTCTCTGATAAGGTACTTAGAATACTCTCACACTTGACACTCACCTTTATTCAAGGATAACACAGTGGTCTACGTCTTAAAGCCCTAATGGAGAAATAAAACACAGGAGTTAAATGGTTAATAAAGGCTCCTAGCCATCGACTTCTCCCTAAGCCAGGTACTAGGGATCCCAGTCCGGGGAGGGAGGTGGTCAGCGCGCTGCGGTAATGGCGTCAGCGAGACACTCAGAGTCACCGAGTCATCATTACCCCCATCCTACTCTAGGGCGACTGCAACCACTCCATCTCGCACAATCCACTCACCCTTGTCGCGCTGTAGACCCGCCTGCGATAATCAGGGCCTGTAAAGAAACCGATGAGTCAGCAATGGCCAGGACGACTCTAGCCGAGTCCCGCATGCCCCGGACTGAGTCAGTTCCAAGCAGTGGCGTCACGTAGACATCAGAAACTCTAGTCTGTAATTGTAATTCATCCTGCTCAGTCCGAGACTGTGGTCCCCTCCCTCAACAGGGCCCCGAGGTACTTGCCGGCAGGCAGCTGTGCAAGGATGCCCGTGGCGCCGGAGACCGCCACCATCTCCTCCTTAAGTGGCAGGTAGCGCAGCAGCTGCCGAGCGCCCTACGGAACACCACTCACCACCACGCAATTCGCACAAAGAGAACTACGACCCCGCGGCTCCGCTATTTATGGCGTTGTGTGGTCGGGGCCTGACGGCTGTGGCTGTCTTCTTAGGTGCCTGGTTCGACCCGCGACGTTTGCTCATTGTTCGTCCAAATAAGAATGAAACAAAGTGAAAGAGAGGCCGTCAGTGACTGTTGCACACTGGCCTGGGCAAATATTCTAAGATATTGTGAATTTTGAAAAACAGGTGAAGTGACTGGCCGGGGTGGGGCTGAAAGTCCCCGCGCCCGCCGCTTGCGCGCGCAGCGGAACGCTCTTCCTAGTGGCCCGGCCAGTTAACGACTCAGATTCCAATCTCGTCCTCGTGGGGCCCAGTCTGGGGCCAGGGTCACTCCCAGGCGCTGTCACCCCGCTCCGTAGAGCCAGCGAAATTTGAATTCTCAACCCCACTGGAGCCCTCAGACCTGTCAGGCACATTAAGCTTCCTGTCTTTTCTAACTGTAGTGATGTAATTGACTACAATAAACTGCACACATTTAAAATACATAATTCGATGTCTATAAACCACTCTAACCTTTTTTAAGTGTACACTTCAGTAATGTTAAGTATATTCACATCGTTGTGTAAGCCTTCTCCAGAACTTTATCTTGCAAACTGAAATTCTATGTCTATCAAACAACTCCTCTCCAGTCCTCATTCTTCTGCCTTTCATGAGTTGTGCCTGGCCTGAGAGTTGACCGAAACCGGTGGAGGTGTTCAGTATGCTCTGAACAACACCATATGTAAGGAAGCGTTGGAAGGAAACCAACTGCTGTAGGTGGCAGCAACCAGGCTCTATTCTCCCTTTACTAGAATTCTCTCGAATATCTTCCCTAATCATTTGCTCTTGGCCCTTAGTCCATCAACTTGTATATTATCCCAAACCCCACCTACCTGGACCCTTCTGTACACCCTCGTTTATAAATCAAGTCATTTTTGGTGATGTATGTTGGCATCTTTTTCATCTTTTGAACAAAAGCCACATATAATGGTGATTTGGGGCTTCCAAACCATGCAAAAATCAGTCTCCTTTTTGAGTCACATAATTTAGACACAATGAGCATAGAGTAAAATTTGGGAGAAGGCCATTGTGGGTGCAGGAAATACCCTTTTACTTTTCCCCTAATTATCCATCTGCCCTGACTTTCCCCCCAGCTTCAACCTTCCATCAAAAAACTCTCTTAATAAAAAAAAAAAAAATCTCTTCCAAAAGTCCTGTGGTGTTATTTGATACATTTCTCAGCCCAGGAGCCTCCACCTGTGGCTGATGTTGCAGAGTGAATGATGCTTGATGCAACACATCATGTGTACAGGCAGGCAATGACCTTTTTTTAATTTTTAATTTATTTTTTATTGTATTTTTTCCATTATTGCTTCCTAATGAACCACCTCCCTGATGAGGATGTCGTGAACTGAACTGACCCAGCCTCAGGAGTTACCTCCTGTGCTTTATTACACTGTTGCCTGCAGACGCTGTTACTAGAGATTTCCCTAACCCTTATCATTGCTGCTGCTGCTGCTGCCGGGGGTCAGCACATCTGAGGCCTTCCCAACCTTCAGGCTCTCACTCACAGCAGTAAGCCCCTTACCACCAGGTGGGCCCCTGGAAACAGGCACCTTACTGCTCCTAAAAAATACAGTCAGGAGTAATGTCTAGTGCAATTGTCTTAACCTTGATTGCACATTACAAACACCTGGGCAGCTTGAACAAGCTGTGGAAGGACTTACCTATACATTGTCGTTCCTAACAGGTTTGATTTCCTCAGAGGATAATTTATTGAAAGATATAACACGGAATTTTCATTTCTTTGATTTTGGTATAGATATTCATATTTCCAGATTGTTTCTGGCAGGAAGGAGATTGGGATTCTGTCAGGCTAGAGGAAGTGTTCAGGACACTTCATTGTTAGACTGGAAGAATCCCCTAGGGAAAGGCTTATATGCAAGAAAAGACCATTTTCCCCATCTCCCCAGCTCTATGCTGTGCAGCTCTTACCTCCTTCTTTCTGCACTGTTTGCTATTGTTTTGAGCTTATCCATTAAAAAGGACGAAGAAGGTACTGATGGTTAAAACTGGGGTAAAAACACTACTTAGAACCAGACATGAACCACCCAGTGCCAACAGTGTTCAGGCGGTTTGGAAACAGCCTGGCCCCAAACCATCACTTGTGCTAATTTTGTTCATGATATAGTTGAAGTAGACAGCTCCACATGTTCATCTGTAAAAAAAGGCTTTAGAATACCTGGTATGTAGAGGATCATGGGATGAGGATTACTGAAGTGATTTAGAGAGCCTGGTACAGTGTCTAGCCCATCCCTCTGTGTTGCCATGCCCCAATCTGAGTATGTTACTCCTCCAGACTTTTATTTCCATTAACTGCAGCTAGGGTGACCATGACTGAAGATGTTGCTTACCTAGAGCATATTTCTGCTCAAAAATGACATTACGACTTTGGAAGTGAGGCCATTTGGACAATATAAAAAGAGACAAGCAAAATTCAAGAGGCTAAATAACTGCGTTTGACCACCAGATGGGATTTACAGAGCCAGGGTGAATCTGCAACTTCTTTTTTGCTCTTTTGTCTACCCTACATGTCTTTATAACCTCAACAAAAAACTGGAAAACTCACAGGTCAGAAGTGAGTACTGAAGAGCTCTGCAAAAATAAATGCAAATAAGGAACCATAAACCCCTCTAAATACAGCCTTTAAACCCACCCCAACCTCTCCTCCCCAAAACCCTATTGCTGCTCCTGTCCCTACTTTCCTCTAAAACAAGCTCCACCCCAATCAAAATGGTCACCTAGAATTAAAAGATTTTTATTTATTTATTTATTTTTAGAGAGAGGGAGAAACATCAATGTGTGGTTGTCTCTCGAGCGCCCCCCACTGGGGACTTGGCCAAACAACCCAGGCATGTGCCCTGACCGGGAAATCGAACCAGCAATGCTGTGGTTTGCAGGCCGGTGGTGCTCAATCCACTGATCCACACCAGCTAGGGCTAGAAGGTTTTCTAACACAGATGTGATTCACCACCTAGAATTAAGTCCCAACAAAAACACCCAAAGCCAGAGCTCCCCATATTTGCACCTGTGATCAAAAGTCTGTCCCTCCCACCATGTATGGAATTCAGACATTTCAGAAGAGTCTATTAACCCTCCCAAATAAAAACAGGCACACATTAACATTTTACTTTTAATCTTTTACAAATTATTTTTTAAAATCCCATGACATGTCTTTAAAAGCAAAAACAAAAAACAAACAAAAAAAACCACACCATAAAGGAGAGAATTGACTCTCAGAAAAGCAAACATTCTAGAGTACCAAATTACATTAAATGCAAAGAATCTAGAAAACATTGTTATATTACAAGTAATAAAAACAGGCAAATTATTTTTAATGGCTTTTTAAAAAAAGATTTTATTTTTAGACAGAGGGGAATGGAGGGAGAAAGAGAGGGAGAGGAGCATCAATGTGTGGTTGCCTCTCACACGCCCCCTACTGGGGACCTGGCCTGCAACCCAGGCATGTGATCTGGGAATCAAACCTGGGACCTTTCGGTTCACAGGCTTGCACTCAATCCACTGAGCCACACCAGCCAGGGTTCCATTTCTTAACAAAGGTGTTTGATAGGTCCTTGCCAATCTCCATCCTTTTCCCTCCACCCTCCCAATCCCTGAGTAGTGGTGATGGCTATTGGCTTGAAAATGTCACTACTATCTGCAGATGACAATCACAAATGCTCCTGTAGCTCTAAGGATCCTGTAGCAAATGCATAGCCCCATGAAGACTGATTTATGTTGTGGCTAGACTCCACAGTGCTACAACTCAACCACCTTGGAGGTCAAATATGCTTTTAACCTGGCCTGGAAACCTAAGCATCTCTTAGATTTCCACTTCTGAACTTCCACAGCACAGTCTATTTGCATGTGCCATTCCCTGATACTGGATTTTTTCAAAGGCAAGTATTTAGTGAAAGTTTTAATGGGTCCTGAGGTACACATAAGCTCACAAGTGCTTTTATGGAATGTTGATACAATATTTTACTTTTTATTGTTGAAGTGAAATTCATAACGTAACCATTTTCAAGTGTACAATTCAGTGGTACCTCGGACATTCACAATGTTGTGCAACTAATTCTAAAATATCTTTGTAACCCCCACATAAAACTGATTTTTAAAGGGACTTACTCCCCAAGGCTTGAGAATTATGCCAGGCCTTTTCTGACAAGGAGGCTGTGAAGGGCATGACTTCTAAGATGCTGGCAGCTAGGGCATGACTCATCTCCAAGGGAAGGAAGTTGTTCCTTTTTTTTTTTCTCTCTTCCACTTAACAAAGAAAGTATAATAAACAGGTACACTAGTGCAAGGTTTTGGGGAAGTGAATTTGGGCAGGGTCACTTGTATTTATTCTGATTAAATCTCTGATAATATAAAACCAAGAAGTTAACCACCAAACCAGAATAGAAGTTCCAATAAACAGAGCCTGGAACCAATGACTATACATGGTGTCATGAGGAAGTTCTAGATCTGAAGAACGATAAAGAAACGGATGATGTGTTGGTTCTGTTTTTCTTTTGGCCCCTCAGTCCTGGTGTTCCTGCATTATTTAGACCAGCAATGGAGCAGGTTGGAAACTCGGGTAGGCACATCAAGGTAACCCTCTGTTAAGGGGGAAGCAAAGGATGAAGACACTCACTCCTTGGGCTTCTTTTGGACTTTACTTCCCATGGATAGGGAGTCCTCCCCAACTGGGTACTGTAGCCTCACCTCCAGCCCTCCATCTCCACCACAACCAGGGGCTTTGTGGCCTGGGGTAGTGCTGTGAGGCCCCGACGGGCTTTTCCCATTGGTCTGGCTCTTAGCTCCTTCTAGTCTCCACTGTGGAGTGGGGTAGGTTTTTCTGGAGTGCTTTTCAGTCTTGGCTCCACATTGGGTATCCTTGCTCTCTGTAAAACGGAGCACCCGCACCTGCCTTCAGGGGAAGAGACTCCCTCACCTCACTCAGTAAAAGGGGGCCATCGCTAGGGCCAGGTGCGAGATAGAGCAAGTTTATTTTAAGTTACAACCAAGGTGGCCCCGTAGGGCACCACCTGCACTGCAAGCTGAGAACCAGAAGGAAGCCTTTAATAGGTCTTCCCAATACGAGGTTGCAGGTTTTTTCCCCTCTTCTAAATCAGCAAATACTAAACCTTTGTCATTAATCGTATTGCTTATCTGACGTAATTGTTTAGGACTGTGCAGCATAAAGGTAAAAGGGGTACTGACTGTGAATGAAACCTAGGGTGGAAACAACCTAGAACCAGGCGTGCACAAACAAGCCCTGTGGACTTGGGGAAGCATGAAAAACCAGTAAAACCTAAGCTGGAGTTCAGGTTCGACATCTCTGCTAAACTGGAACTCATTTTTAACCTTTAAATAATTTTAGTTAAGCCAGTTCTTTTAAAGTCTCCCCATATGATCACCTGTGAAAGTGAAACACTAAAACATTGGAGTCCTGCCGGGGCACCTAATTTTCAATGACATGTCTCCAACATAGTGGGCCACTTAAATGTAGTTAACTACTGCTAAAAATGCAGCAGCATTTCTATCTCAGCATCCTTTCATAAATAAGAACTATAAGCTGAGGCAACAGCAAAACCATTTCATTTTAATATCTGAGAAGTAGGGATCAGAGTGGTTAATGCACTTGTGCGTAACTCAGCAAGCTAGTGCTTGAACTCACACTTCCTCACTGCTAATTTAGGCATTCTCTCTTTCACGTTGAATCCAGATTCTAAACATCAGGACTTTGATATATTAGGCGTACTTACATAAATTAGTAGCCACGACCTTCCCATCTAACTGCCTCTCCTTTGCTTGCTTCTCCAGGAACAACCCTAACCCCCAGTCCCTTTTGAGGCCACCCTTACCCCGGGATGACCCTCCTTCACCCATCTTGAGGCAACCATGCCAGTAG
>PVJD01008433.1:0-72525 GCA_004026545.1 Mormoops blainvillei
AGCCACACTAATCCATTATGACCTCATCTCAACTTGGTTACATTTGCGAAGACTTCATTTCTAAATAAGGTCACATTCATTGGTACTGACGGTTAGAACATATCCTTTTCCAGGGGACATAATTTTACCCAGTGCAGTCATGATGTATTACTTCAAAAAATATATATTGTTGGGATCAGTTTGCTAAATTATTTTTTAGAATGTTTCATTTTGTTCAAGAAGGATGTTGTTCATAGTTATTAAACACTACTTTTTACATTTTTGCTAACAAGGCAATCCTAGACTCACGGAATGAGTAAATGAAATGCCTCCTGTTCTGATTGCTGCGGTTAATTCTGTGGAATTTGTAAGATTTCTGTCTTCAGTATTTGACAGAATGCTCCAGTGAAGTCATTTTGCCATGAAATTTTCCTCTAGGAAAGGTTTTTAAATACAAATTCATTTTCTTTATGGATATTGAGCCATTTGCTTTATCTGTTTTCCTGAGTGGACTTCAGTCATTTGTGTCTTTCAAGGACTTTTTCCTTATCAATTGTTGATTTATTGCTATAAATTATTTTTAACATTTTTCTTATTATTCTTTTAATATTTGTAGCATCTATAGTGATTCTCGATGTTGGTAATTTTTGTCTTCTTTCTTTGTTTTGTTTTTGTTTTTTTACTGACCAGTTGAACTAAGGGTATCAGTTTTATTTGGTTATATTCATTGACTCTGTTTTTCTGCTTTCAGCTTTATCTATTTTCATTCTGATCATTATAATTTCCTTTTTGCTGTTCCTTTGTGTTTAATTTACTTTTTTCTTTCCTTTTAGTTTCTTAAGATGGAAGCTAAAGTCATTGATTTGAGACCTTCTTTTCTAATACAGATAGTTAGTGCTGTGAATTTTCCCACATGTACTACTTTATCAGTATACCATACATTTTGGTAGTTTATGTTTTTATTTTTATTCCAATTAAACTAATTTTTAATTTTTTCTTTTTATTCTTTGATGCATAGGATTTTTAGAAATATTTTGTTTAGTTTCCAAATATTTGAGGATTGTTAAAGATAATTTTAGTTACTGATTTCTAATTTTGTTCTATTTGTTGGGAGAATATACTTTCACTTTGTAGGACTTGAATCCTTTTCACTTTATTGAGACTGGTTTTCTGGCTCAGCACGTGGTCTGTCCTGGCCAATGTTTCAAGTGTAATTGAAAGACATGTGTATCTCCTTCTTGCTGGGTAGCATGTTCCATAAGTGTCAGTTAGGTCAAGTTGTTTGGGGTTATTTACAAGCCATCTAGGTCCTTCCTGACTTTCTGTTTATTTATTTATTTTTATCAATCAGCAACAGAAGAGTATGAAAACAGGCAACTATAAATGTGGTATCATCTGTTTGTCCTTGTAGTTCTGTCAATTTTGCCTTTAGGTATTTTAAGAAATCCTAACTCGAGGATATATTTATTGATTTTAGAGAGGGAAGAAGGGAGGGGGAGAGAGAGAGAGAGAGAGAGAGAGAGAGAAAGAGAAACATCGACGTGAGAGAGAAACATCAGTTGGTTTGAGGGCACTCTCATAAGTGCCCTGCCTGGGTAACAAACCTGCAACCTTTTGGTGTACAGGGCGATGCTCCACCCAACTGAGCCACCCAGCCAGGGCTGCCTTCGTGTATTTGGAATCTATGTTATCAAATGTGTAGACACTTTTGACTGTTACGTCCTCTTGATAAATCAATTCTCTTTTCCTCTGTGTTTCATTTGGCTTAGTTACTGCTACTATGTCACTGCCGTTTTTTCCTTAATGCTTAATCCGCCATTAATCCCACCCAATGTGCTTTTTAAAAAAATCTGAGACATTATAGTTTTCATTTCTAGAAGTTAGATATGAATCTTATTAATATTATCCATGTCTTACTTTTTAAAGATATGGTATACAATTATAATAATAATTATTCTAATGTCCTTGTCAGCTAATTCTAACATCTGCATTGGTTATAGTTTCAAACCATTGATTTATTTTATCTTATGGGTCCAATTTTGCCGCTTCTTTGCATGCCTGGTAATTATTGATTGGAGGCCAGGCATCATGAATTTTACCTTGTCAGATGCTGGATATTGTATACTTGTAAATATTTTTATTTTTGCTGTGGGAGTCACTAAGTAACTTGGAAGCAGTGTGATCCTTTCAGGCCTTTTGAAGATTTGCTTGTTAGGACAGAGCATTGTTTAATCTAGGGCTCGTTTTTCCCCAGCGCTGAGTCAGAACACTGTGGGCACGCTGCCCACTGTCCCACGAATAAGGAGGGATTCCAGCCTGGCTGCCGGCCGCTGGAAATGGGCGATCTTTTTGTCCCTCGTGCGAGTCTTTCTTCTGTTCCTTCTGACATATCTTCCCTGGAGGTAACTTCCTCTCCCAGATGCACTCGAATAGGACCCTCTGCAGGTTTCCAGATTGCTCTGCGTGACAGTCCCCTCTCCAGGCTTCTGTCCTGGAAACTCGAGCTACTCTGGTCGCCTTACTCAACTTTATGTCCTTAACTCAGGGGTCAGCCAGGCCCTCCCGACACCCAGAAACTTCTGCAAGGCAGTCACAGGGCTCACCTTATTTTCTCGCTTTATTCTATGGGCCACTGTGCTCTATTGCCTGAATGCCAGGGTCTTGAAACCTATTTTATGTATTTTGTCTTTTTTTGTTCTTTTAGACAATAGGGTAAATGCGGCACCTGTTATTTCATTTGTGGCTGGAAGAAGTCCTCTTACACAAAGTGCTTTATATGTATGCTTATGTGCATTTTTTCTGGAGAGAGTTTCCACAGCTTTCATCAGCGCCTCCACAGCTCATGCAGCCCTCCATAAGGGCAAGTACCGCTCATTTCCGTTCAGCCTTCGGTCTTATTTATTGCCCTAATTGTTTTGTGTGATGTGTTTCTCGACATTTCTATAGTTTTTATACATTTAAATGTTGGCTGTGTTATAAACACTAACATTTAAAAAATAAATCCATTTTATCGCTCTTTTAAACATATCCATTGGATTCTAAATATCATAGCAATTTGATACCCAGGATTCTCCATGTATAAAACAGCAAGATTTTCTTCAACGGCTGAAAAATATTCCCTGTTCCTTTTGCTCTTTGAATTCCCACTCCCATTCCACGTCTCTGATAGAATGTTGCCCTAACGTAATATATTTTATGCTTGAAAGCCTTTTTGTCACCCCGATGTGTCTGAGGTCCCCACGACCACCCCCAGGTTCATGATTCGCTAGGAAGACGCGCAGGACTCAGCACACTGCCTCCTCGTGGCTACGATTCATCACAGCAAAAGCCCGCGAAGCCAAGTCAGCAAAGGGGAAAACACACGTGGTAAAGACCGGAGGAAACTTCCAGCTTCCGAGGGTCCTTTCTCAGTGGAATCGCACTGGATGGTCTTAAGCCTTTGCACCATGAGATGTGACAACAGACGTGGAATGTCGTCTATCTGAAAAGTTCAATAGATCCCCAGCACACAGGCTTTTAACGAGGGGGTGGTCATGTAGGCTTCTTTTGATGGCAAACACCAAAGTTCTAGATTCCCAGAGGAAAACGGGTGGTCTGCACAAACCGTTGCTTTAGCCCTCCTCCCTCTCCCCTCCATCTTCCTCCGTTTGTTTTTTTTTTTTGAAAGAAAGTAATTCAAAACAACATGACTTGAAAAAGTATGTGGTATACCAGGGGCTGGCAAACTTTTTGTAGAGGGCCAGATTGTAAGTATTACAGGCTTTGCGTGCTGGGTGGTCTCTTTTCCCTCAGCTTTCCAAGCCCGTGATTGTAGCATGACAGCAACAAAGCCATTTACAAAAACAGGCAGCATGCTGGATTTTGTCCGCAGGCTCCAGCTTGCCAACCCCTATGTCACACAATTACTAGAATCAGTCTCCTTTTGCAACAGCAATATCAATTTGTCACAATCCTGCTATCAAAGTCGGTCCCCAAAATTCAGTGGCATAAAATGTAGGCCTATTGTGACACTAATGAAAAGATGGGCTAAGTCTGCTGCAGAAGCAAGAGTCAATGGCTAACGACCTGAAACCTGAATTCTCATCATGGCGGAGACTGTTCGCTGTGCTTTGAATCGCTTCTTTTGTGACCTGGGGATTTTTACACATGAGCAATTCACCGTCTTGCATTTGAAAACTATGCTGTCTTTGATAAATTGTGAGAAGAGATGTTGCAAAATGGGAAAGGAGAAAGAACCCATCCCCCATCACACCCATGTGGCCGGTGGAGGAGAGCAGGGAGTGATTCCGTTCAAGTTTCCTGAGCTCACCTACCCACTGAAAGTTCTTCCAGTGACACCAGGGTTCCTTCAGTTTGAATTCTACAGAGTTAGAGAAATCCCTTTCTGTTTCCCCAGCGATTCAGCCAGTTGCAGCGCATGTACCTAACCCTCTCACCCAAGTGATACTTGGTGGTGGCTTTTCTTCAGTCATGATGCCTATTGTCACCTCAAGTGTCCCATGTCCCAAACAGACTTGTATCTACAAATGCCTCCCTTTCACCCTAATTCAACCCGTTTGTGACACTTAGCACTCAACAAAAATATCCACAGTATCACACCTACCATTTTGGCAAAATTTGGGGAAGACTTAGGAAATCACACACACTCTGTCACCTTAATCTGTCTGCACCTCAGTGTACTCATCTATAAAACGGGAGTAACGATAGTGCCCACATCAGAGGGTGGTAGTGAGGACGAGGTCATAGTTTTTATTATTACCTGGGTTTTTGTCTTTCCCCTACGACCTTTGCTTCTCACTCCAATTTCTCCAAAATTGCTTTTCCTGGGAGCAGGCAATTTTTATTCTCCTCTTCAGTTCTCCTTTATGGAAACTAGGGGGCAGCTGACATTCATTCCATGGGGACTCCACTCCTTCGACGAAAGCTGCCTCGTTAAGAGGGATTCCGGATCAGCTGCTGGGAGAAAAACGTTCCTCCATCTTGTTGCCCCAGCTTTTGACGGCCTCTTCGTGCGCATTTTTGAGGCCCTGCCTCCATCAACATGACCCGCTTGTTCTGAGGGGTTGGTCTCTGGCTGATAACTTCCTTCCACCTCAAACACAGCGGCATTGATTGGGAAATGTTACTTTCGGTGATGGATCGGAAGGAAGGCCAGATTTTGTTCTTCGTTTTGTTTGTTTGTTTGTTTGTTTTAAAGAAGCAATGTTAACTCATTTTAGATCCCCCAGAGCCAAGGACAGATATCTGGCACAAAGCGATTATTCAGTGACTATTGACAGAATAAAATAACTAAGCCTTTAGATCTGTCTTATTTCTTTCCCAAAACTGGTAAAAAGTTAGAGGGCTTCACTTTAATGGGACTCATAGTGGCTTATTTATTCACCAGGAGAGGCAGGGGAGTGTAGAGGTGGAGGTACGGGCTCCCTTGCTAGACTGTTGTGATTCTAAATCTACACATACGCCAGACCTCAGCTTTCTCATCCTTACCGTGGGGGCAACGATAATACCTGTCTCATAGGGCTATCGTGAGGATTAGACGAGTCAATCCATGGAAGACGTTCCTGGCACACAGTGAGAACCGCGTAAATGCCCTCTATTATTAGTCACTCAATGAACATTTCTAAATTGAATGCTGATCATGTCTCACAAATTAGGCTTGGTGCTGGGGAATGTGGAGATAAATACATGCCCCTGGGCCATACCACACCCGGGCCTTCTGCGCGAGGCCCAGAGGCAGGGATCAGCGGAAGTCCCGGGTGTGGGCTGTGCACAGCACTGTGGGGGCACTGAAGGGGGGTTCTCTTTTTCATTTTTATTTTTTACTTTTCCTTTTCCTTTCATCAGTTTAAAAAAAAATTATTTTTTTTTACCTTCTTAAATTACAGCTTGCACTCAATACTATTTTGTGTTAGTTCCAGGTGTACAGCATAGTGGTTAGACAACCATATACTTTGCAAAGTGTCCCCACCCCTCCCCTGGCACCACACGTAGTTATTACAATATTATTGACTCTGTTTCCTATGCTGCTCTTTACTTCACGGAAGAGGGTTCTCAATGAAGCTCTTGAATTAACAAGAGCGGGCCATTCCCCTCTGACCCCGAACCTCTCACACTTACAGGAAAGTTCCATAGAGCCGACGGTGGCCTCGAAATCACATCCGTTTTCCCCCAAGTCCATTTATTCCTAGCAAGTGGTGTAGATAAAAGAAAATATTATTTCTAAATCACTGACCTTGGAGATATTCATAAGGTAGAATTTTCAGGCTACAGAGGAAAATGTAGAGAATCAAACTCAAAAAGCCGTTTATGAGCATATTTTTTTTTTAAGGAAATGGTAGAAATTCCAATGTGAGCATAACATTGTTCTGGTAAAAGTCAAAGGTAGCAGAAATATTAACTGCCTGGGGCTGTCGGAAAAAGCTTCTCGAGGAAGATTGTGTTTGAACGAGGTCTTGAAGGCGGAGTGGGAGCCTGTCGGATGGGAAAGGCCGCCCCGGGGAAAGGAACAAGCCTGGAGTCCTGGCCGACCAGGCAGAGAGAGGGACTCCCAAGGAGCTCTGCTTGGCCGCAGTTCGCAGCGCTGGGAGTGGCAGGGTTGAAGACGGGGCGTGGAAGGTCTCGTGTGCCTTCTCGAGGAGCTTGAATCCAGAGCAATGTAATCCAGAATGTTGTGAGGGGTCTGAAGAGGGGGAGAGACTTGATCATATGAGCAATTTGGCGAGACCGTTCTGGTCAATGATGGGTTGACATTGCAAAATGGGAGGTAGTTGCAACGGTCAAAGTGAGGGGACAGGTGCTATGGGGACTGGTGGACTGTGGGGCCTGGTGCCACCAGAGCGTGAACAGGGTGCTTCTCTGCTGCTCTGAGATGCCAGCATTGTGCAGACAGCTTGGCTTGCTAGTGCATCGCAGACTTTACCTGCCCTGGGCGGAGCTTGGTTAGAGCAGATAGGTCTTACTCTCATTGTTTTCAGAGGAAGAAGCGGTTTCTTTATGTAAAGTGACTTATTCAAGGTGACAGGGATTTGAAGCCCCAACTGAGTGACCTTTGCCCTTTGTACACAGAGAGTTCTTCACAGTGGCTTCCTTCTTCATCATTTACCCTTCCTTTCACCGTAAATTTGGGCCACTCAAACTTCTTTCATGTTACTTCACCTTTCCCCCCTGCCCTCTGCAAACCCCAGTCTCCCTGCCTCTCTGATCCCTTTATAAGCCTGGGGATGTGCCTTTCTGTTTCTAAGGCCCTAGGTCCTGGGCCTTGCGTTGTAATCATGGGCCCTTCGTTATTTTCTGACCCAGGAGAACTCATTAGCCTTGATATGGGGGTCCCGTCTTCATTTTTAAGAACAAGGCATACAGCCTGCGTATTTCCTTAATTACTTTCAAAGTCATTCTCTACGTATCATTGATTGTTCTTTCTATAGTTGTCTACTTTCTCAAAAGCCAAGCCCTGCAAAAGAATTACATTAACATCCACCTTTAAGAATAATTAAAAGTGGAAGATTTATAACAGGCATCCGTGTTCCACTGCCCCTAAGAGATTCTTTGCTCCTTCCCGTCCATGCCCCTCATGTTTCATCCCTGTAACGTAAACATCGGGACGCCAACGGTAAATTTGCTGCACTATTGCTGCTCAGGCCTCCTTGGCTCCTTCCCTTCCGTCGTCAGGCTTCTCAGCCGGCCCCTTGGCGCCTCCCTGTCTGTGAGCAGATCAGCTCTGATGCCTCAGCATTTGCTCTCAGTGGGTCTGTTGATTTAGTTGTCAAATGTCAAACGGAGAGCCAGCTATCGTTAAATCCCACCCTTCACAGGCGGGAAAACGGAGGCCCCCCGAGGGGACGTGACCCTCCACGGACACAAGGGCAGTTGGTGGTAGGGGGCAGTTAGAACCCAGGTTACCTGCTCTCTGGGCTTCCGTCCCGTGCCCCTGGCTGGGAAGGTGAGTAGGAATGGGATTGGGGTCAGATGAGAACTCTCCCCAAGGAGATCCCTGAATTTGACCCACCTATTCATATAAGGTTGGAAATGGAGGTGCCCGAGAGCCACCCTGGTCCCCAGACCGAGCTTCGCGTCACACTGGAGTTTGATGCAAGGTTCATAGGTGTCCTTGGGCAAGAATGCCTGGGATGTTCTAGGTAAAACAGTCAAGTTTCTTTCCTCAAAATTGCTCTTGCAAGCTAATGTTGATTGTAGATTGTCAAGAAGGAAATTAGAACATTTGTATTCCCCAACCTTTTTTGATCACAAAATTATTATTATTTTAAAGTAAACAACACTAAGATCTTGTGTATTGTCCAGAGAAACAGGGCCCATGCCTCCTAAGTAACCCCTCCCTCTTGGTCGCTGGTGTGCTGGTCCAAGCTGCCTGGCCAGCTTCCGAAGGCCATAATTGCTCAGTGCAGAGGGGACAGCTGTCCCTTCTCTGGGATGTATCCCAGAGATGTGTCCACTTGGAGCCCTGCTTTTTGTATTGTCTCAGTTCCTTATTGTATGTGTCCTAGGGCTGCCATCCTAGGACAAAGTGTCCCGGATTGGGTGGCTTGAGAATAGAAATTGCCTGTCTCACAGTTCCGGAGGGTAGGTGTTGGCAGGGTTGGTTCTTCTAGGGGTGAAGGAGGGAAGGACTTGTTCCAGACCCCTATCCTTGGATTGTAGACGTCCATCTTCTTTATGTCACTTTACATTGTCTTGCCCTTTTTGCATGCCTCTGTGTCCAAAATTCTGCTTTCTAAGGACAGCAGTCACACTGGATTAGAGCCCACCCTAGTGCCCCCTGTTTAACTTCATTACCTCTATGAAGACGCTCTCTTCCAAAGAAGGTCACACTTTTAGGGGCTGGGAGTTAGGAATTCAATATGTGAATTTTGAGGGGAACACAGTTCAACCCATAACATTTATCAAGATGTTACCCCTCCTAAGGGGCCAAAAGCATATTTTTAGGAAGAGAAATGCACCTGAAGATGCCACCGCAGACTGGTGACAGGCACCCTCCTTGCAAGTGGGGCGCTCACTCCTCCCCAAATGCACCGCGAGCCTCATGCTTTGGTGCCTTTGTTCCTGCATGCTGCACCCCCGCCACCCTCTGAACACGCACGCGTGCACACGCACACCCTTTCCACGCAGTGGGGACTTGATTAATTCATTGTAGCGCATTCTAGGAAAATACCTGGCACATGGCGTTTCCTCTAACATTCAATTTACTCTTACAGGAGCTATTTTTAAAGTGATTACAGGTTCGTGGAATAATTTGTCTTTATGTCAATCAACACAGGGGCCGTGCACAATGCCCTTGGGCATTCTGCAGGCCATTTCTGCTCCTGCTGACAGTTTTTGGAACGAGGCTGAGTAGGGATTACTATCCCATTTTATTACTGGGAGCTCTGAGCTTCAAAGGAGCAAAATACTCCACTGCAGTGCTGGACCCTGACCCCAGGCACCCTGTCCATGCCTGCCCCATCCATGGCACCACGCCACTCGCCCAGAAGCATAGCCTCCAAGGTGGTACCTTCTGAGGCATCTACCTGTCTCTATGATTTTCATTCCTGTCTTCACCCCCTCTTTCTGCCCATTGCCATCATCTTCAACAAAACCTGCTCCCCCAGCACGACTTATGCTGGGGGTCACTCAGTACTGTGCTTCCCTTCCCCCATTCCCTGCAGGACTTGTTTTTAGGCAGGCCCAAAGCCTGGACCTGCCACGGGATGGGAGACTGGTCTCAGCAGCGGTGGGGGGTGTTCTTCTGGTTCTAGACACCTGGGAGGCAGGCGGCGTATCTAGGGTCTCTAGGAAAGTTGGTGATGGCCAAAAGCAGATGCTCCACCTGCCACTCCATGGGGCTGTGGGGGTCCTCACCGAGATCAGGCCATCCCATCATCTGCAGATCCCGTGGCTGGACACTGGAGGCCCAAGGGGGAACTGGCCTTTCCAGAGCACAGACTCCTGCTGAGGTGCCCGTTCCATACAGCGTTCTTAAGGTAGCTCTTCACCCTTTACCTAAAATAGATGGACCTCAACTCTTTCCCTATGTCTACTGGGGCCTTTCTGACGGCCGCACCTGCAATCAAGTATTTCCGTCTGATGCCTGCTCTCCATCCTGCTCTCAGCGCCTTAGTCCTGACTCGCGTCTTTTTCCCTTGATCAGATTCTACTTGCTGTGGTCCACGTGGTCTCGCTGCCCCTACACCTGCCCCTTCCAGCTTGTCATCCTCACTGCAGCCGTTCCAATTCAATTGGATAAACGCGTCCTGCCCATTGCCCCAGCTTTTCCCCCAGCTCCGGCTGCGCTCACCAGGGCCGGCTACCGGCTGAGACAGGCTGTCTGTAGCCCCAGGCACGGGCTTATGCTATTTCTTCTGCTCAGAACGTTCTTTCCCTGCTCATTGTCTTCCTCTTTTGCCCCATTTTTCTGGGTAACTGCTACCTCTCCATGACGATACAGCTTAAATATTGTATCTGGGTAGCCAGCTGACACCCTGCAGCCAGCGTAAGTCGCTTTTCTAAGTGCATGTCTCTCACGGCACTTAATAGCCTGTTTACTTAAGTGTTTTGTTCTCAGAGCCGGGGTGGCGCGGCTCTGCATTCTACATGTGGAACCTGGTGTGTCATCGGAACTCCATCGGTATCACCAGAACTGGTAAACTCTCTGGCCTGTTCTCTGCTGGGCTCAGGTGTTTCTGACCTTGAAATCCTTGTTGCTGGAGAGATCATCCTAAGACACAGCTGACCTGGTCATTTCTCTGCTTAAAAGTACACGTTACTGGCATCGTGGAGACAAGGGTGGCATGTGAAATGCCCCCAGCCCGGTGGGCTGAAGGGACAGGCTCCTCCTCCATGTGTACCCTGAGCCCTTTACCCAGCCCCTGCCCCCGCTGCTCTCATCCCATTAGCCCTGGATTTCCACTTCTTCTTCTTTGTCTGACCACACTCCATTTATTCCTGGGTTCCTCTTGCTTAGCACAAGGCCTGGAACTTAGGACACTAAATAAGTGTTTGCATGATTAGATTTCCACAGAGCCAAAGGGAAAGGAGCTAGGAAAATATCTCTGTTGTCCTCTTATGGATTAAATGTTTGTCTCCCCGCCTCCTCTGCAAATTCGTATGTGGACACCCTGACCCCACCATGTGACAGTATTTGGAGCTGGGCTGTGGGTGTGGCTAGGATTAGATGAGGCCCTGTGGGTGGGGGCCCCTGATGGGACTACTGCCCTTGTTAGTCACGAGAGGGCTAGCTTCCCCGCATCTGCTGTCCACACTGTGAGTTCGCAGTGAGAAGCGGGCAGTCACTCTGCACCTGGGAGAGGGTCCTTACCAGGACGCGACCCTGCGGCATCTTGATCTGAGACATGTAGCCTCCAGGACTGTGAGAAATGAATTTCTGTTGTCTATAAGCTCCCCAGACTCTGGTATTTTGTCAGACAGCCCAAACTGACTAAGACACCTTCCTCATCTATTGCGTGAAAGATGAAAAAACGAGGAAGAGGGTGTCCCTGGGGCTCTCGTCACAGCTCTCTGCTGACCCCTCGTTGTAACCCACTCTGTGGGCTCCTGGGGATGGGACACTCCATAGGGGTCTTTTCACACAGGGGCTCTGTAGCTCCACGAAGGCGCTGGTATCACAAGCATATGCCAGGTTCCTAGAGCGAGGCAGGACATTGGAGAGATTCTCTGGGCCCGGCCTGGTGGGGCTGCCTAGAGGAGGCAGGGTCCTTTCCAAGAGGCAAGGAGAGTGAGGAGGAGTGACTCTACCATTGGAGTTGAAGACCAGAGAGAAAAGAAAAGGTTGAATCATTATTTTCACCTCCCCGGACGAAGCAATGAAGATAGTATTCTTTTCGACTGAAGCCTGTGGACATCTAAGATCTATGAAAATTAGAAGGAGCGAGAGGGAGAGGGAGTTTTGCTGTCAGACGATCTAGTCTCAAAAGCATCTTTGAGAGGAGTATAAGCACATTCGCAGCATCCTACCTGCTCCAAGGTCAGTCACCTAATGGCCTAGGTCCATCTGTTGTGTAAAACAGGACTAAGGTTGACCACCTGAAGCATGGCTTTGAGGATTATGTGCGATGAACGATGTCTAGGCTTACTATAGTGTCTACCACAGAGAAAGTGTTCAATGAAAGGGAGCTTCATTCCTGTCTGAAGAGGGTGTCAGGGCTCTTATAATGACCCAGTAAACATCAAACTTTGGGGAAAACTTAAATCCCTTGGTGACTGAGCTGGATAGACTAACGGTAGGGCAAGAGTCCTTGCATTGGGCTCTGTAACACCTGGAACTTCATGCTGATCCCAAGCTCAGGTTTGCTTTACAGGCACAATTCAGAAATGCGCAAACAAACCCATCACGATTTCTCATGGGACATCAGCATATCAACTGCTCCCACCACAGAGTCCGTGGCGGCTGGTGACAGTAGGGAGTAGCAGAACTTTGGTTGTACGAAGTGGTTTTAAGGAAGGAAGGGAGGGATTAGAAAATGCTGTATGGTTTAAGCCATTTCTAGATCATCCCCTGCCCCATTGGAAAAGCTTTGTCCCACTCTAAGGCTGAACAGAAAACATTTTGGGATCCATTTCCTACCTGTCTTCTCTGTCAGTAAGCAAACTGAAAGATAAAACAGTTAAAAATCAAGTCCTTCCCCAGGCCCTCACGGACTTGATGCAGGAGGATGGAAGAGCGGCTGCTTCTTCAAGGGCTAGAGACAAGGCTTCTAAAATTCTCCACACCTAACAAAGCTAAAGCCAACTCACCAATATTGTATTCCCAAATGGTATCTGTATATTCACCAGGATGGTAAGCAAAGGAGCGATGTATTTTTCTTTTCCTTTCTTTTTCATAGAAGAAATCCACATCAAATGTCACCTCTTTAGGAAGATCCTCCCTGATCCTCTGCCCCTCACCTCCACTGCCCAGCCTTAGCTAGGTGCTCCGGCCGTACCCCGAGCAGCACCCTGCTCCCAGCTACATCCATCCGGGAGCCTGCTGTGCTGCGTTGTGGTCAGCGGCTCTTACCTGCTGTGCTCCCTGCTAGAGTGAGAGTCCTCCCAGACAAGACGAGGCTTCACTCTTCTTCAGTAGCTTCACAGAAAGTGAACCCTTGTCTCTGCAGGTCCCCCAGACCAGGGTTCAAGCCCCAGCCCTGTGCATGACTAGCTGTGCGATCGTGTGTACGTCCTTTACTGCATAGATAGGCCCAGTTTTGTCAACGGTACCACGGAGAGAATAGGACTGAGCCTGCAGAGTTGGGCTGAGAATTTAATGAGACCCTGTAGCTGCAGCACTTGCACTGCGGCCAGTTCCTAGCAGGGGCATGAGAAGCTTTGATTGGTTGATGGATGGATAATCCAGCCTCGCCGCTGCCTAGAGAGCAAGGAGGGGCTGTGGGCAGGAACAAGGCTCCCGCTTGGTATTTGGGGGGACGGCACCCACGCCTGTTTGCTGTGCTTGGAGAGGAGTAAGTGTGGTGCTCTCTCAAAGTGTATTTGAAAACACTTGATGCCAGTTATAAGATAAGTAACTTCTGGGATCTAACATACAGGTTGGTGACTATAGTTAATAGTTTTGTGTTATATACCTGAAAGTTGCTAAGAGAGTAGATCTGAAAAATTCTTAACACACACACACACACACACACATACACAGACAAGGTCGCTATGTGAAGTGATGCCTGTGTTAACTGACCTTATTGTGATAATCATTTCACAACATATATGGACATCAAATCATCACATTGCACACCTTAAACCTACGCACTGTTGTACATCAGTTGTATCTCAATAAAGCCAGAAACTTTTTTTTCTAAAAGAAAATAGATTACTTCAATGTTATTCTTGGAATATTTGGAAAATTAATTTAAAAAAATAGAAGGGATTGTATGAAAGACATAGGAAAAAAAAAAAGTAAATTCCTAAGAATCTCAACACCTAGGTTTGTATTCTCACTCTGATATTCTGTGAGCTTGGGTAAGTCACGTCTCATACCTGAGACTCAGTTTCCATTGACGTTAAGTGGGGTTGAGGCTCATGAATGAATAAGTGAATGAATGATCGCATGGAGATGCCTTGAGCATTTTCTATGTGCAAGGAACCATGCTGATTACTGGGGGAGTCTGCTGATGTTATCGCAGGTTATTCACCACTGAAGAATGTTTCTAACCTCTGGGATAAAGCTAGGCTCTAATGCAGAAACACACATGCAGTTGCTAAGAAATTATATTGTTCATGGCCATGTTAGCTCTGCGCATGGATGGAGTTGGAGGAATAGTGTCACTGCGATGCAGGTATGGGAAGGTTTGCTGTGCACGTACCTGGCGGTCCTTTGTTCTTAAGGTTTCGGTGAGCCGTTGAGTCCCTTGATTAGGCACGTGAACAGAAGCTCTGCTTTGGGGCATTTCATTTCATAACTTAGGCATGCGCTTCCAAGGTCAACAGGGAGAGGCTGGTGAATAGGTGATAGATGCATGCCAGGAATGAGTAAAGGGAAGCGTAGTGTCCACTAACCATAACACACCGGAAGGAGACTCACTGTTGTGTTTCCTGTGCTGAGGCTGCAGTACCTGCAGCAGAAGGCCGCTCTGCCGGGAGGTCTCTGGTTCTGGGCTATTGCATTTGTAGCACCCAGGTCTTACCATTCATCATTGGGCCTGAGGCTCCAAAGGAAAGGCCCGCATATCTAACCGCACTTCCAGCATAAATGAACATCATTTTCCCCTTAGATTCAGACTTAGCTCTTGTGAGTCGAGCCCCTACTCTGTGCCTGGGCCAGGCCTGACCAGAAGGTGTTGTCCCTTCCTGGCTCCGGTCCTCAGTTTCTCCATGTGTCAGTCGAGGGTTTGGGCTCCAGCTGTGACATCCCACATGTCCCCGTGGGAAGTGGGACTCAGGGTCCCTTAAAGACAGCTGGTGGGTCTTGAACACTAGAAAACAAAACAAAACCCAGTCCTGAGTGAGGCAGCAAAATCATCTTGGCTTTTGGAAAAATCACCTCCACTTTCCGGGCCTTGGTTTCTGTACTGTAAAGTAAGGGGTCTGTTAGGCTATTTCTTGGACCTCCACGTCCCAATTTCATAGTCAGTGGTTTGGGGTCTGGAACAGCAGAGAAACTATTGTAAAGGTTGCCCGCTAGACTGAGAGAAACAGCAAACCTGCTGGCTGAATAAAGAAGCAACTGTCCATCCAGCTCCTTCGCCAAGCACTGGAGAGAGAGCCTTTCCTCCCCTCTCTGTGGGGGCTCTATTTACACGTTGAAAAGTAAGAAGCCGAAAGCAGAGAGACCAGAACAAGCAAGGATGCGAAAGGGACTGGAGATGCTAAATCCACAGTCTGATAACGATCTGCGGCTGAAAATAGGAGACCAATTCCTAAGACAAAATCAGCACAAAATCTCTACAATCAGATGATTTGTCACGATGACAATTGCGCGTGGTCTCCTAATTGAGCCCCGCCCTCCGGGGGAGCGAGCGGGCAGACGGAGCCGCCGCACCAGCAGCAATCACCCCGCCTTCCGTGCTCCAGGAAGTATTCTGAGTCCGTCAGCAAACCACCCATCTGCTCTGCCTTCCTCCTTCCTGAAAACAGCATCTGCTGGAAAGCCCGGGGCTGATGGCCAGGAGCAGTGTCCTCGAAGCTCCCAGGTTCCCGTGCACTTCGACGAGGGTCAGCGATTTCTAAAAAGAGCTTCCTGTTCTTCCTGGGAGTAGCCACTCGAGCAGGAGCAAATGCTTTCTGAACTTGCAGAGGTCCAGCGATAGGTGTTGTGCTGAAATGAGCTGCTGGTGACCCACGGTCCCAGTGCGGCTCTGGGATGGGGACGAGGCTCGTCCTCCGCCAAGAGCCCTCGGAGGCGTTCCCGCAAAAGCAAGCCATATGGAATTTCCACAGCTGCCCGGGTTGCCAGGAAGAGGGTCCGCGCTTCCTGAGCGGGTTATGTGTCTTTCCAGGCCTCCCTTGGCCATTTACTCCACTCATTCATGAATGTTTTATTTGATAACTTACTATGTGACTAACAACACCCTCTCCTATCTCATGCCCCATCCCTTTCAGAAGCTAAGTTCCAGGAAAGCCCAAGGAAAGACATCAACGCAACTAGCTGACTGTGGAGATGAAATCTAGGGTGTGTAGGGGACACAGACCGAGGTGGGAAACAGGAGAAGCAAATTAAGAAACGTGAGGAGAGATCCAGGGGTTTCAAGATCTACCAACTACAGTTCTAGAGGAGAAAACAAAAACGGTGCAGGAAATAAAACAATCAAAGAAGAATGGAATAGCATTTTCTGAGCTGAGAAGTTGAATCTTCACATGGAGAAGCTGAGCTGGATTAATTGAAAAAGATATATCCTGGATTAACGAAAAATATAGATATTTCAGAAATCCTAGGATAGAAAAGAAATCTTACAGGCTCTAAGACAGAAAAGCACATGTTATTTATAAAAAACAAACACACAAACAAACATACGCAAATTAGATTGTTTGCATTACCACCTTTAGGGGCAATAGCTATAAAGCTTTGTCTTCAAAGTTCTGGGAGAGAATGTTTTAAATGTAAAATTCTATATCCAGACAAGCCATCAACCAAGTTAAAGCCAAAATAAGACACTTCTAGACATACATGATTTCACAGTTTACCTCTCAGATATCCTATTAAAAAGAAAACCTGCAGGAGATATTTTAACAGAATAAAAAAGGAATCCAGGAAAGAGGATGATATGGGGTATAAAAAAGGGGGCATGAGGGAATGACCTGTGTGGATGAAGAAACCTACAAAAAAATGAAATGAGGTTTTGTTAGATTTTGTTGCTTGAAAATTCTCTTTTGGATAAAATAGATCTTTTTTTTAAAAAATGTGTAGTCAGATTACTTGGTTCTTTGTATTTTTGAATTAACCTATGGACTCAGTATAGAAGACCTGTGGAGGCTACAGAAGAAGGTTTAAATGTAAAGCTTGGCCAAGAATAAAGAATATTTAACGCGTGTTAACGTTCTCGAATAAGGCGACCTTTAGTCTGGGGTGGCTCTCACACCCGGGGAGCTTAGATAAGCAAAGCAGGACCCCAGCCAGAGCCACTGCATCTGAATCTGAGAAAGCGAGCCCTAAGGACTCGCCCGCTAGCCTTTCCCAGATAAGACCGCCGCGCAAGTCATAGCCGACCAGACCATCGCTGTGCTGTGCTGCTGTGTCTTCTCCAGAAAAGCCTCCTCCCCGGCTCCTGTGGTGGCGTGCTTCCAACCACTTTTGCTTGGAAACTGCCCAATACGAATGGATGTTTGCTCAAATAAACGCTTCGTAGTTTGATGTGCCTCAGTTTACCTTTTAACGCTATAGTGTATAAGAGGAAGAGGAGGGAGGAGATATTGAAGTTTGTATAAATGTGCTAATTTCTTCGTTGTCTATATCCTCATTTTATAGTAGAAACTGAAAAGGTTCAATCTAAAATCAACAAAGCAAGAAAGAGATTTAATTACATTATTTAAGCTCACAAGAAGAATTTGAAAACAAGCTGTTAATAGTAGCTGCCTATGGGCAGTGGGGCTGGGTGCTGAGAAAATAGGGCTTGATTTTACTGTTCATTATCCTCTGATAACATAAACATTATTTTTATACAAAAACAATTTAGCCTTTCCTTTCATAAAATCCCAGGCTGGTGAGGTCCGCTGGTACCCAGCATTTAAATTTCCCTGGGTACCTCATTATTTATAATCAAAGTGCCTTATATGTGTGTCCCACATTTGTACCTCTCAGAAACCAACCTGTTTTTTCTTTTCCCCCCCAATAAAGAGAAAAACCTACAAGTTAGACGTCCCCTTGGAGTGATTTACCTTCCACATGGTTACATATGCCTATTATACAAACAAGGCTTTTCAAAATGGAATTCAAGATGAAAGACCAGTTACAGGATTTCTAATATTGGGATGAAAATAATTGCGAAACGGCCTTATGTAATTAAAGAGATTATCACAAGCATGGTGGTGCAGGGCCAACAGAGCCTGTGTCCTAGTTCCTTCTCGCTGAATTCCCATCAATCCACTCACCTTGCACAGTGTTCAGGAGCAGTGCTTGCCTCGCTTTGCTAGGGCCCTCCCACACGGGCAAGATCACTCCTTTCTTCACAAAGAGGGTCATTTATTCAGGACTCCGGGAGAAAAGAGGACTTGGCAAACTAATGAGTTATCTGTGTACTTTGCATACAGACTGGAAGATTAATCCTTGTTAACTGCTTGTTTAATGTTACAGTTAATAATTAGTTACCTTGTCGCCCTGGACCATCCATCATTTTATTGAACGGTGGGGTTTATGTTTTGTGCTGTTTCTTCACTTTTAAAGGTGGCTGCTTATCTTCGCCTAAGGTTGATTTGGGATCAAAGAAGCCTAGATGGTTATGGGAAGCGCTCCCGATGTCAGAGGGGGTAAATTTCCATAGAAATACTTCTGTTACTTCCAGTTTCAATGAAGGCAACTGTGGATTAAGAGAAGAAAGGTCAGGAGGAAAGAATATTGGTTTGGAAATCAGATGTGAGTCCCAGGCTTTTCGGTAAGCACTGTGTTATTGAGCAAGTAACTCAACTTCTTCAGGCCTCAGTTTCTCCCTGAGTAAAATGAGGGTTCTGTTGTGGAAGGCCTTGGAAACCTGCTCCAGCTTTCGCGCTATCATTGTACACAATCCACCAGAATTAAAGCTCCAGTTTTTTGGAAGCATCGTTCTTTTGATTAAAAAAAAAAAAAGCTTACAGATGGGTGCCTACCCGAACAATATTCAGTAGAATACGGGTTCTGTTTCTACAGTATCTCCAATCTTGACTAAACAGACCTTTTTTCGTTATTAGAAGTAACTATAGAAACCGCATTGATGGCATCTGTTGTGAGGAGCCCTTAATATTTTTAGGGCTTTAAAAGACACTAACAAAAAAGGGGGTGGAGGCATAAACAGAGGCTTTTGCTGTGACTGCCGTCACTTGAAGCAGCCTGGCCACAGACTCAGCAGAACCGAATGGTGCCATGCGTTGGCGCAGCTCCTCTGCCATAGATTAGGGGCGCAGTTCAGGAACAGCATTCAGGAAACTGGCCGGCGCCCTGGTCACGGCGATACCTTTAATGAGACACAAGCCTGGGTGAATCGTGTGAACGCCGTTCTTCAGTTTGGTCTTTGAAAGTAAAGGCAAAGAGCAATACACAGTGCTTAGCAGGGGTCCCGAATACTGGGTGCTTTACTGTCAGCCCTCAGCCAGCCGTGTGTCTCCATGTCCTCCGTTTTAAAAACAGGCTCGATGACACCGCAGCAATAGTTTTAAAAACATTTACCGAATCCCATTGTTTCTGGAGCCACAACCTATGAGACAGATGAAAGCGAAGGTGTCGGTGGGAACCCTGGATTTCTGCGTCATTGTTGACCCTCTCAGTGTCCCTGCCCGTCACTCGTGGTCTTTTGGAGGAGTACACGTTGAAATTGGCCTCAGAGACTCTTCCTCGCCAGCCCCGGACAGCACTTCAGTGGGGTGAGGGGTAAGACAGAGTGAAGGCCCTGAGATACACCTATGGTGGCATCTGTGACCCCAGCTCCTTAGATTCCCTCCGCCAGGCACCTGCAGGGAGGCCGTAAAGCCACTGCTATAGGGTGACACGGGCAACCCTGAAATGCCTCCCGTTCTACAAAGCAGAGCACTCGAAACCCTGCCAGGTCACTCGCCCTCGCTGCCATACCCGCAGAGAAAAACAGTAACCGTCCTCACAAAATTCTGGCACGATAGGAAAAACAAAACCATCTTAAATTCCTAATAACTAAGGAAGTACTATGGTAAGCGTAGAATTCTTCTGTAAACATAAAATGAAGGGCCTTGAAGGCAGGGGGAAAGGAAGGGACAGGGCTGCCTCTTTCAGAAGACGAGAGCAGAATGCGCACAGGTCAGGTAGAATCGTGCAGGGAGCACGGCCTCAGCAGGCCATGTGACCCAGCTGCGCTGAGGGGAGGAAGGTAGGTGCAGGCATAGAGCTGAGGACTGGCTTTCTCCGTGGCTCGCTGCACACAGCTGTGGAGTGCGCTTTGAGTCAACAGCTGTTTTTTGGTCTTTTTTTTTTTTTTGATTGGATTGGTCAAAAAGTCCATATGGTTTTTTTCTGTAAAACAAAAGACACATTTTTCATTTTCATCAGTAACTTTATTGATTTGGATATTTTGAGTATGTCGGCTCTCTCCCATGGGGTATGATGTTGATTGTTCTTAATTTATGTCTTGATTTGATCGCTATTGACTTCAACTGGTCCACCCGACTGTGGAGCATCGTCTAGGGAGAACTCTCCAGCACGAAACTTCGCAAACTACTTTTGACACGTTCCATCAGTCACAGCGCCTTCTCCGTACACTGCACAAATCTTTTTATTTTTTTGTGTTTCAGTTGCATTTTTATGTTTCTTGAAATAATAAAGCATAATATGATGAAAATGTTGCATATTTTCTTCCATCTTCAATATTAAAATGGCCACACAAAAATTCAAATTTTTTAAAAATGCATGCTGATATGACAGCTGTCACAATACAATCTAACAAAAATGTTTCAAATAAAGTTAAAGACAACTAAGTGCTACTACAGCCATCTTACGGAAAAAAACAAGCAAAATTTTTGGCCAACCCAATAGCATAAGATGTTGTCATGCTGGGAAAACTTCTGTGAATTGTGACCTCTGCACTATTTCGATGTCATTCCCAAGTTCCCCAGTGCATGTGAGCAAAAGTGTGTTCCACAGTCATGTGCTGTGTCAGGAAACCATCTGTCCCCTTTAAGCGCCCCCAGAGCCGATGATGATGTGCAAGAGACGAGAGGGCCACCTGTCTCCTTCTGGATCTTCAAGCCCAGCAACCCCACCCACACACCATTCCCTTGCGACTTTTGAAAAAGACACTGCAAACTCCCAGAGCTCTTAGATAATTAATGGCTCAAGGCCACTACTAGGTGCCCTGGCTCCCTTGGCTCGCTGGCCTCCTCTTCCTGCGTCAATTTCATCTCGGGTTACTATGGATTTAAGAACCATCTCAGTCTGGTGCGGGGGGTCCTAGTTCCATAGCACCCTTGTTAGTATTAATTAATAATCAGTTCACTCATTCATTCATTCATTCATTCAATCAATCAATCAGTCATTCTTCTTCTGGCCCATTGGCCTCAGCCCTGCAAGCACCATTGCCCTGGATTAAGAGCCCCCCGAAGCAGCACAGATCTCCCCCAACCTCATTCCAGAGCTGTCCAACCTTCTTCTTGCTCTCTATCAGAACGGGGTGAATATTCAGTTAGCAATGGAGCTTACGGGGCTTAGAGAGAAAATTATATACCTTTATCTCCCTGCCCCTTGTCCCGGTTTCTCCAGCTGCTATTCTGTGATAATAATAGTAAAAAAAATTGTGATATTTACCACAAAAAGCCAGGATTAAAAAAGCAATGTATCTGCAGGCGATTGGTTAATAATGTGATCCATTGCTCTCTGGATCCTAAATCTATTTAAGTCTGCAATGTCAAAGCCTGTCCAGATGTCCTATGCTGACAGCACAAAAAATATTCAGGATTATTGTCCATTTAGGAATCACTGTCAAGAAGCACACGTGTGCCTCTGGTGACAATGGGGTTTTCAGTGGTTTATCGAACAGGTGAGACTCATGGGGGTCTCTTCCGATTCCTCCATCCTGCCCCTCCATCCTGTTCTATCAGATGCCACTTTCCAGCCCTTGGATGGTTTTGCTGGCAGAATGCAGGCTTTTTCTGTTGTCCCCAGGGACAGGAGCAGGTTGACGTTCAGGTATGAGACAGTCCAGTCCAATCTGTGTCAAGACACACATCGCTCATTCCACTCTGTGCTTTGCCCTTTTAGCTCAGGCTGCCCGCGAACATTGGCGACAGGATGCGGGTGAGCGTAGCGTGGTCCGTTTTTCACTCCTCCTCACTCCTGTGCGGCTTCTGCACCTTTCAGAGTTGGAGTGGAGAACGGGGACAGGAGGGAAAGGGCAGAGTCCAGGCCTGGTGTCATCGCAATCTGGAACCAGCACCCGCTCTGCAGCAGGTTCCCAGATGCCGACTTTCGCCCATGGGAACTATCAGCTATTCACCCTGTCCTACCCGCTGTCCCCCGATCCACAGGCAGACTTCCAAAGCTCCACAACTGCTGCATCAGTGGTTTACCCCAGAAGCCTCTCCCTTCTGGGGGCTCCTTGCTCCTCCAAGAGTTCTCTGGACTGAAGTCCTTTCAAGATGGCAAAACTCGGGCATTGGAAAACCTTCCCCTTTGTCCCACCTCCAGTGAAAGCACAGATTGCAAGCATTAAAGAAGTTCTCTCTCCATCTCCAATTTCTGTCTCCGGTGCAGCTGCAGTCAACCTCGTACCGCCAGACTCTTACAGGAAAGCCTCAGGCACCAGCCTCTGCCCCGGCCCTAACTTTGGGGGTCAGGACCAGGGCTCTCCCAAAAATGCTTTTCACCATGTGCCTCTCCAGTAGCAGCTCAGGAAGAAGCTGCAGCTCAGCAAACACCCAGCTCTGGGGTGACTGTAATGTCAAAATCCACTGAAACTTTGCCTCAGTCAGCTTCCGATCGGGGTGGGGAGCAGCGCCCCCTGGGAAGGAGAAGCATAATGCCGCAGCCCGCTAGGTTGACAATTACCCTCCAAGGAACTGGCACTCTAGTCAATCTCCGTTGATTTTCTCATCTTTTTTTTTTTTTTTTTTTTGCTATGAGCTGGAGGTGTAAGACAGGGTGAGTGTCGCAGGGCTGATTTTGCTGTCTCTCGCACCACCTGCAAAGACAGCCTGAAGCTTCTCTTTAAAATATGTGGCTATTTGTCATCTGTTTTTCAGTATTAGAACTGCAATAGGAACTTAAAACCAAAGAAGAGTTCCGTGTAATGTCAGTTATGCAAAGAACTGAAAAAGAATAAACATTTCAGCCTTACTGCCCTAGGAAGCCATGCAGGCTTTCCATGATGGATGTGACTAGGAGAAGTGTCACTCAAAGAGGCCAAGGGATGCGTGGACTCTGGCAAGAGATGCCTACATCCTCACTGACTTTTATTGAAAAAGTAAGGGTATATACTCCCAAGGGGGAAATAACCCAATGGGTGAGTTGGGAATTTTGGCTGATACATTTCCTTTCATTCCATCATATTTCATTCCACCAAATGCATGAGCCAAATGCAGGGTGTATTGCAGCCCATGAAGTGCTTTGGGTCACTTTCTAAACTTTTAAGTAATAATCACCTATAGTTATCAGCCTGTTTTGTCGAGTAAGAGTAAGGCTGAGTCAGGTGATTTTATTAATAACCAGCAAAGTAGGGGTTAGTAGGCTTGTTTGGTCACGGCACATACCAAGATGAAGAACTGAGCTCTAGGGTTTGTGAATATTTCTAGTTGAGAAATTTCTAAAACAAAAACAAAAACAAAAAACCTCTCTGATGTGGGGGAAACAAGTTGTTTTTGTTTCATACCTTTCATTGTATGAAGCTGTAGGAAAGTAGAATCACTATAGAAATTTGCTTGCCCTCCCTGGACTTTCACACTAGTCTCTCCAGTTTAAATTGTCAGCCTGGAGTGGACAGTTTTCAGCCTGGTGCTGGAGAATTATGGACTATAAGCAATTCTGATTAAGGTGGGAGCAGCGGAAAAACCCGACTATCTTGTAGGGTATACGCACATTTTAGAAGTAGCACATGTGACTCTAAGCCTTTCATTGGAGAAAGAGCTGCATGTGGGCGGGAACACTTGGGGAAGAGAGCACTGCCTCAGCTTCCCTGAACTACAGGAAAATGAAATGAAGGCTTTGGCACATTTCCCTGAAAGGCCCCATCGCTGCTGAGTTACTGTTTTTATATAAGAGAATGAAAACTGAAGTTTGCCAAAGGTCATTTTTCTGGTCAAAAGGAATCCTCTAGGTTTTGGTCTTTTCAGATAACTAGGGGACATTATTATAACTGAAATAACAAGGAATGTGAAAGGACACTGCTGGTTCTCAGCTCCATGGGGCGGGGGGGACAATGTTTTGGATTTTCCTTAAATTTGCTCAGTTTTCGATGTCAGTGTCCGATAAATCAGTGCATGCTTAGGAAGCCTTTTGCATGTATCTGTAGAGGAGAGTTTGCAAGCAGGCCCGTGGCTCTGCGGATTCAACTGTGAGGCATTTGTCGTAGAAGGAATATGAAAGCAACTTCTTTCTGCTGATTTATTCTGAAGCAGAATTTCAAATGAGCGCCAAGTAGACCATTACATATTCTGGAATATATTTTGCGGGATGTCAAAATCTCTTACATCTTCTCAATGGCAGTAATCTGCATTTAGGGTTGTCAGAAAGTTCCAGAGGAGACCCTTGGAAAAACTTTATTTGATTGTACTGTTCTTGGATTGATTTTAGTTTGCATAATTCAGAATCTCTTTCCTCTTAAGTTCCAAGCTTGTTCCACGACCCACATTCACGTGTGGAAGACTGGGGCTGTCAGAAGGAAGATGTATCTGTAGAGTGGAGGTTGCGTTTTGTACGAGGTCCTTCCCGGAGGGCTCTCTGAAGGCGGCAAGTGGAAATGATTGCATATGCCACGAAAAGGTCTGGGTAAGGGAGATGAAGCATCTCCCTCCCATCATCCACCTTGTTAAATTACTGCAAACCTTCTTTGCTTCCTGTCTTCTTTTCCTTCCAACTAGTCTCCACCCAGCTGCAGAAAGACCTCTCCTTAAAGTGCAAACCTGATCTGATCACCCCGTCCACAGCTTGGAGAACCCTGAAGCTTTCTTCTCAGTGTGGATGCTCCACACAGGGAGGGGCATCACCGTTTCCCTGAACTTCCTCTCCTCCCCTTACAATGCCTGCTGTGCTGGGGAGGGCAAAGAGGTCTCCGGTAGGATCCTAAAACCGCAGATCTCTTCCCCACCATGAGCTGTGGCCTCTGCCACTTCCTTCGTGATGGAGAATTTTTCTTGCTCTTGTTCAATGGATACATGTCTGCCTTTTCTTCTGGGCTCTGATGTGAACTTTCCAACTGCAGAATAAGGGCCTCGTTAGTCTGGTTCCCACTGGGACTGCGGAGGCTGGACCAGTACCTGCTGCTGAGCAAACCTCTGTGTGCTGGATGAGCGAGGCGTCGCCAGTTCTGGTAGGTCCGCCTGTCACCGCTGGTCCTCTCTGTTTCCGCTGCGCTCTGTACAATCTCCATTAGTACTTACCACCCACAGGGCGGGAGTCCGTTCACAGCTCTGCTCCTGTAGACTATGAGCTCCTATCAGGGGCCAGTCGTATGCATCTATTTCCAGCCTACAACGTTGGCGAGACGGCCTCAGGCACAGTGAGGTTGGCCACCTAAGACCTGCCTTCCAGAGGGGGCAGCCCCAACCCCGTGACCCCACTGCAGGCTCTCCAAGGCTGGGCATCAGGAGTGGGGGCAGGTTCGTAAGCACTGTGGCACCGCTCACTTCCCACGAGGAAGGGGCTGGAACCTGGGTGCACTGGGCTGTAGGGAAGGATCACGTTTGGAGGCCCGGGCTATGTTTGGCCACAGATTTGATTTGTTTGGAAGATACTATGTCTGATGATCATAGGGGAGGAGGGGTTGGAGGTGGGGAGGAAGAATTCGAGCGCCTTCACTTGGAGCCCAATGTTCAAGTTCATCACAGGATGAACTCTTCCTATGTGGCGAGCTGGCCATGTCCCCAGGCATATGCATGTTTGATTGAGGTGACATGTAGTACTTCTGTGTAAAATAGCATATTTGATTGCAAAAAGGCATTCCTTATCCTGGTGGCCACCATGCCACTTCAGGGCAATGCCCAGGCCCCACCATCCCCACTGCCTCACCATGCGTGGCACCCCAGTTTTGACTTTTATTGTGTCAGGCCGGCTCTGAGATACCCCCCAAAGACCTCTGCCTCCTGGTACTCACACCTTTTCTAACTCCCTCCCCTTGATTAGCTGCTAGCCAATAGATCATGGCAAAGGTGACAGGCTGGTACCTCTGGGATTAGGGTGCAGAAGAGGGGAACTTCCGTCTCGCTCACAAACTCTCCCTTCTGGCCCGGCTGCAGCAAGTTATCCTGTTGGTGAGGTGCACCTACCTGGCAAGGAGGTGAAGGGGAGCTCTGGCCAATAGTGAGGAAGAATTGAAGGCCTGCAGTCCACAAACTCTCAAAAGACTGAATCCTACTCACAGCCTCATGGATAATGGTGTGTCACGAGTGTATGTTCATGATATAGCCTTTCCTGCAAGTCAGCCGGGCAACTGCTCGGCGAGCCGCCTGCCGAGCAGCCCGGCACCAAGGAAAGGACAAGAGGCACCCACAGTAACTGTGCTAGTCACTCAGCTTTTATTGAATGCAGGTTCACGCAAAGTACAACATCAGCATACGTTAACATCCCACTCACGCTCTAACAATCTAAGGGAAATAAACACACACGGAGCAATCAATGGGGGATAATGAACCCGAGCCCCAGAGTCTCAGTTCGCAGATCTGGGAGACACCACGGCGGACAGGGAGTCGTCAGTGTCTTGCAAGGAAGGGTCTCTGGAGCCAGGTGGGCAGCAGGGCTGGTGACATCCTCAGTCCAGCAGGGCAGAGCCTCCGGTGGCCGATGCCGAGGGAGATTGGCGTGGCATGGAGCAGCCCTCTGGTGTGTGGAGCTCGGCTGTCTCAGCCATGGTCTAGAGCTTGCCTCAGTTATACCTTGAAAGTGGTGGACACCACCCCTTGGGGGTCTTCATACGTGTCTTGGTGCCCCTCATGGCAAGTGGGGGATTTTCCCAGGGGCCTATCTATGGGTGGTCCTGCTTTGCAGACATGGCTGTTCTGATCACATGTGCAGGTATCTTAGGTGTGTCTTCTTGCCAGATGCGTCTGCTCTGACTTAGATAGTTTCCCCCTTGAACCAAAGTGTCATGGCTGACTGGCAGCCATCTTGGTTGACACGAGTGACTCCACTTTGTTTTATATACTTTATGCCATTTTGATCGGACCAATGGCATTTTATTGGTCCTGCTCTCCACATTGTGGCAGCAGATTCTTCCCCCATCAGGTCTGCAGAGGAGACCCCAGCATGGCCAACACCAGGATTGTGACCTCATGGCAGATTGTGAAGCCAAGGAACCAACCTGATTCCTGCCCTGCAGCAGCTGCAAAATCATCAATGTGTGTTGTTTTATGTTGCGAGGTTTGAGGCAATTTGTTATGCAGCAATACATAACCAACATGTTCCTTTTACGTTTTCTGACCTTTTCTATGTAGATCAAATCCATGGGCCTCCTTGCTCTTGGTCCAGCCAACATATGACTTGTTTCCAGTAGTAACATGAAAAAACACATGTGCTATCTCTGCTTTCTAATATTATCCATGGGTGACAAAGAGGGGAGGTGTGGCAATCTGGCCCACCGTATGGACAGGGAATTGAGAACTGGCCTGGGAACAGAACCTTGAACCTCGTGCTTATGTGTGGTACATTGTCTGCTTTGCCAAGACAACTAGCAAGAAAATAACCTCAGACCCCCAGACTGTGGGCTTAACCATATCTGCCTACAGGAGGCATCTGCTGAGACAACATGGACGAGCTAATAAATTATCAAACGGGGCTTCGCGGCTAGCCGTCACACGGTGGCCCATCTGCCAGGCGAGGTTGCTGTGGCACGTTACAGTAGATGCAGTGAGAAAAGCCACTCTGCGGACTGATATATGCTATCCTTTCTATATTTTGTACTGAAAGCAATCTAAGGCTTCCTATTTAGCTATGCTACAAAACAGACTGTCAGCGGGATATGACTTAGAGGCGATGTACTTTATCTTGCTGCTGACAAGTAGCTCTCTGATTTTTCCTTTAAGGAAAAAAAAAAAGAACAAAACAATGAAAATTTCCTGTACAGCTGCAGTACACTTACTTGAATGCCTTTAAAAATTGCCTGAATGTTTTTGCCTTGTAAGTACTGAATCCTCAAGAACGTTTGTCCTACACTTTGCTCTCATTGAAAGTGAGGGTAGGATGGGATCTAGAGACCCTCTGGTGGAAACTTCTCATGTTCTAGATGGGGAGTTGAGGTCAGAGAGGGGTCTGGCTTTTCTCTGTGTCACAAAGCAGGTTAATGCAGAGAGGAGACACACACAAACCCAGGTATAGAATAAAGCATCTTGATTCAATCCTTATGACCACCTAATAGGTAATGTAATATCCCTGTTATGCAGATTTAAAAAAGCGAATATCAGGGCAGTTAAGTAACATATGCTGGGTCACACAGCTCATAAGAGAGGAGCAGAACTTATATTCAGATGCAGCCCCTCCTGACCCAAGCGTCTCAGCCTTGAACCTAATATTCCTTTCAAAAAGCCCAGTGGATATAAAGATTTTTTTTTCCCTAGCAGAAACTTTTGATAATAAGCCGCGTGTCTGGAAAAACAGGAAGGAAGGACATTAAACTTATCACCTGCATGTGCTCTGTCTCCATTACCGCCCCTCCAGGGCCGGACCTGTCATTCAGTGGAAACTGTGGCTCTGATCTCACTTCCCAGCCTGCATGTATCAGTTTGCTTTTGCTGTGTAACAAATACTACCAAACTTCATGGCTTTAACCAAAAACTGGTGAGTGGGAAGTGTGTAAAGGGGAGGCGCCCCAGAAGGTGGGGAGCGAAACCTCCCTGACCATCCAGATATCGGCGCTCAGCTATTTATGAGGTCTCTCCGTCGCGGCCCCCGGACGCTTTCTCCTCCCCCCCCTCCAGGGCACCGTGCCCCAGAGGAGCACGTCATCACATGTCCTTCCGAGTACTCACCTCCTGAAGCTACATCCTTCATCACCCATCACCTCCTCATTCCCCAAAGTCAGAAACCCCAGAAATGCCTGGACTCCCCTTTCGCATTCATTTCGATGCCTTTTTCAGTAACAGGCTATGGGCCATGACCTAAAATTAAGACTCAGCATTATGTGCTGCCTTGACATCTGGAAAAACCAAGAGGGCCTTAGCCACGGTTCCTCCTTCCGACTCTGCTCCTTCGGATGTGGTCCCCTGGCTAAACACTGCTCCTTATCAAGGGACCAGGCACGGTTCCTGCTTATCCCTGAGTAGCAGGTTTCATCGTCCCGCCAGCCCACGGAATTATTCAAATAGGCCAGTCCCATCCTCCCAGGGGACCGGGACCACTTCACCCTGTTGCTACTGTGAAAACTGCCTCCCACACCCCTACTGGTGCAGCCTGTCCCCGAGGACACCCTGCACATGGCCTGACGCGGTGTGTGGTGTCCTCCTCTCCTGGTGGTGGACTTAGGTGACTAATAAAGTGCTGCTCATTTCATCTGTCCAGGGTCAGCCATTGTGTGTTCGGTAAGCGCTAGAACCCTAGGGCAGAAATCCCTGCCTTACTCATGGATGGGGCGAATGGGAGGGTAAAACACAGGCCTTTGGAGTCTTTCCTCTACATACGCCTCATAGCTGCACGTTCTTCTCTAGGCACATGGTCACCGTCACTCAGTAACTTCCTAACTGTCCCCCTTCACCCTGCCTGACGCCCTCCACTCCACCATCCACACTGCCTACCACACAAAACTGCACACATTATTCCTTGGCTTAAATTCCAGCCATGTCTCCCTACAACTCCCAGGGCGGCAATGAAATCACATAGCTGAGCTTCCATAGCTTCTCCTGGTTCGGTCTTGGTTCTCCTCTCTTGCCTCGCGTCCTAAGGCTCCACTTCCTATACATTTACCAGTGCTTCCTCTCCTGTCCTTCGCGTGTCTTTGCGTTCAGGCCTGAGCGCCACCTTTGCTCAAGGCCCTTTCCTTCTCTACCTGTCTCTTACTGGTCCTCAGTGACTCATGTCTCGGGATACTCCCCCAGGAAGCCTTCCCTGATCACCTCTCGGTAATTAGGGGCATTAAGCTCTGAACTCTAATCACGCCGCATGCTTCTCTCTACCTATAGTACACACCTATAGTCTACTCCTCTTTTTGTGCTTACTTCTGACAGACTGTAGACTCCAGTGCTGATAGTAGCCTCTGGAATATAGAGGGTTAGCCAGTAAGTGTTTATGAATTGATGAGTGAAGAAAAGTTAAATACGTTCTAGTGCCAATGAGTAGGTTGCTTTCATTTCTTTTGACTG
The DNA here is from genome assembly GCA_004026545.1 of Mormoops blainvillei. Classification (NCBI taxonomy): domain Eukaryota; kingdom Metazoa; phylum Chordata; class Mammalia; order Chiroptera; family Mormoopidae; genus Mormoops; species Mormoops blainvillei. The sequence goes on from PVJD01008433.1 coordinate 30,058, forward strand.
AGATGCAGCCTCTTATAAATGAGTTTTGTAAAAGCTCTGTCTTTTTTTTTCCAAGTTTTTTTCCCCATCACTTTATGTTCATGTTAACCTGATTTCAGAAGAAACTGTTTAGCGCAATTCTATTTTAAGAACATACATTCGTTGGGGCAGGAAATGAGAAATTGCTCTTTGAAATGCTCTTGGGAAATTTCAGTCCATGCCTCGTGTCGTTTAAAATAAAATAGCTCCAGACCAAGATACAGAATAGCAGGCAAAATGAAACCTTGGTCTATAACATTATTTCCTATAAAAATCCCATTGTAACAAATGAACACCGTAGGACCTCTAAATTGACTTGTTAAAGGGGCTTCTTTTGTTAGATAAATACATGGTGAGAAATTTTACAAGTTACCTGGAGAAACTCGGACTGGCCGAGGACCGATTCAGGATTTCTGTGGTGACTGAGCACGTGAAGGAAGAGACCTAATCCGGAAAAGCGAGAAGAGGGTTGTCATATGCAGATATGCCCAGCCTCCCTCTCCCTTTCTGAGCCACTGGGTCACCTGACACAGTACTGACTTGATGCAATGTTTTCTTTTTGTGTTTGTTCTGTTTTGTGTACGTGTAGGTGGGAGGCAGGCTTTCCCGATTGGAACAGTTAGTCCTTCTGAGATGAGGTGAGGAAGGGTTAGAGTTAGGGTTAGAATTAGGGTTAGACTTTCCTGTGATTAATTCCATTTCCTAGCACAGGTCGAGTAAAGAAGCGATTTGAATTCTTGTTAAAATGGTTTGAAAAGGGGCATTTACAATGGACAGACCCCTTTTCTAAGCACTTTTCAAGTAATTTAATCCTCCCGACAAGCCTGTGTAGTATAATTGCGCCCATTTCACAGGTGGGGAAGTTGAGACTCAGAGAGGTTTAGAACTTTGTCCAAACATACACAACTAAGAAGCTACACAGGATATTCATAGAACCAGATGGGCTGGCTGTAGGATCTGGGGGCTTAACCATGACACTAGGGAAGGGGCCTTTGGATACCTACTCAGTGCTAGCTATCGGGATTTAAATCATTTTGTTTAATCTTGGCAACAAATGGGAGACACCTTACTCTTATTTAATAGAAGAAACTAGGGCTAGAGGTCATAGTTGGGCTAGAGGGGAGTTGTCGACGGCAGCGCTGGGCTCTGATCCTGGGTGTACCTCGCTATAAACCCAGCGTGTGGTCCTGTACTGCCAGTGCCCAGTGACCCCAGGTGCCTCCCTGCGGAAAAGCCCCTTCCCTTCAGCCCTACTGCCCTAGGAAATAATAGTGTTTCAGACTGGTTCAGCATGTACCCACCCCATCCCAGGTACGCCTCATGGGTTCCTGAGATAGAAAGTGGACGTTTTGCTCTCCTGTCTTAAGAGGTGAGAGAATCCTTGAGTTAAAATGGGGAAGTGACTTATTCAAGTTCAAACAGGCTGGAGATAAAAACAAATGCACATTTTCTGATTTCAAGACCAGTGCAATTTCTATTTTCTCATAGTTCTTTCCGAGTTGTTGAGTGACAGCTAAGTTGAGTGGTGCTGAAATGCTGGTAGGTTGTTCGAAAATTTGCTTTCAACAATATCTTGAGAGCTAAGTTTGAGGGAAAGGTTCAGCAAGGTTTCAGCAAGGTAACTTTGAGTTTCTTTGTTCAAAGGAAGGAACAGAGAGACGCATTTTCAAATCCTCAAGTGATTGACTTGTAGGCAAAGAAGAAGCTTTGCTAAACTTTTCCAAAGCTGTAAATCCAGCCAAATCATCCTGTGTTGCTCACTTTCTTAAGACTCTTCTCACCCTGCATCACGCTGCATGCGTAAATTAGGAAGGAGCGTTGGGCTTCTTACCTTTTCATTCTTCACATTTCCCAATATAATTTCGAAGCCTCTCATAATTTTGAAAGCCCACCTTCTCAAATAGCAGTAAACAACCCACTGAAGACAAGTTCAGCTAAATTGGCCCCAGAGCCCTCCATTAGAAATTGGGGAGAAAATTGAACATAAAATCCTTGGGTACAGGTCCTAGCCATGATAAGCGAATTTTCTTGCTTTGTTTTGGCATTCAAATCATCGGCTTCAAAGGTCAGCCCCAAATATTTCCAAGCACAAAGCTAAAAATCAAATTAAGGCTTTGGTATAGTTGTTCAGTTGCATGGGCCAATAGCTGCCTCTCTGTCTCTCTGTCTCCCTCCCTCGTCTGTTGTCTCTCTTTCAGCTACACCTTCACTCCTTGGCTCAGAGTCAGAAAACCTGGACTTGGATCTGCTGAGGCATCTTGATTCTGAAATGGCAAAACAGGTTTAGACGGAAGGAAAAACACTCTCTTCTTCCACAGTGGGATGGAGCCGTGTTCTGGAAGCAGAGGCCACAAAGAAGCTGAGAACAGTGCACATTTCTCATTTAGTGAAAGTCCGAGGCTCCGAGCAGGAAGAGGTTGGCGTAGGGGAGAGGAGCCGCGGTGCAGGGCGGCCAGAGTCGGATTGCGGCTCATCCTTTCCCAGCGCGGTAACTTGGAGCCACGGATTCTCTTTCAAACCTTGGTTTTCACATCTTTAAGATGGAGAAGAAAGCACAGATTTAGGAAGATGGTGTACAATATTGTATATATTTCCAACTGTGCAAGGTCAGCGAGAAAGACTGTGGCAGTCCTGGCCCCAGAATTCCAAGCTCCTGGCTCTGCAGCCACTATCAAGTGTGCTCACTTTTCGCTACTTTTTGCCTTTGCAACAAGCTATTTAATCAAGCCATTTTCTCTCTTGGAGAACTGCTAAGCATACATAATTCTTCTGTTCTTTTTATGAACCTCAGGTGAAACCCAAGTTCTCATATGTAAATGAAGCTAGAACTCTTTCCCCTAAACCGATTGCCTGCAGAGATGTTAGTCTCCAGGGCAACCAGGCCGAAAAGGTTCCCAGCACAATTCTCAGGCAAATGCACCTGGTTTTAATTAGCAGGAACAAAAACAATCCTACCAGCCACAGGCAAAGCCTGATAGTGTACATTTTGGAATAGTTTAACCCTTCAGTGCCCCCCAGTCCAAAAGGCTGAGAAGGAGCGAGCTCAATGGGGAAGCTTTGCTGGGCATGTGGGGTCCTCCATCACCTTCCTCTCCTCCCACACCTCCGCCCTACTCTGTGTGGGTGACCTTGTCACCAGCCTCCACTGAGACAGTGGGCACTTTCTTTACTTTCCTCCCTGGAGCATAGTTCTTATCAGCACCATGCTCCAGCGCGGTGAGTCGTCATATACAAAGCCCCGTTCGTATCATTATCTCATTTCTTGCCACAACAGCATGTGAGAAGATAAAGACCACCCTGCTTGTTACAGCCAAGCAGACCTAGCTTTCAAAAGCCAGGGGATTCCTGTTGGGTCAGAGCACCGAGAGATGGCAGAGCCTAGACCTGAGCTCATAAATGATTCTGATTCCTAGTCCAGGCTCAGGCACTACCCTGTCCTCTGAGCCTCTGGGGCCACCTCTGTCCTTTCACGGCAGAGTCAGTGGTTGATGTGCACAAGACCAGCCTGGGTTTGCTCCAGGACAGACATGGAAACACCCACCGTTGGCTCAGTGGTTCTCGGTTCTACCTATGCTGTAGAATCACTTGGGCGACATAAAAGTAGAAGGGCAAACCCCAGCGGTGACCAGTTAATAGGCATCTCTGGGAGTGGGTTCTCCCTTGGTGGTCCTGATACCTAGCTAGGGCTTAGGTGAACTCTGATGACCCTTCCAACACTGGGAAACTCTGATCCTCAGGACGGCGGGAGGGACAGAGGTCTGGGACTCATTTTTCAGAGCAGGTGGCAGACGTGTCCAAATTCTATTCCCTTTTGGACTTCATTTTGGCATTTTGCTTGGGTCCCTTAGTTTGTGGTCATCTAATCGGTCAATATGGAAATTAAGTGTGTTTATGTTAACGGACACATGTTCTTTTTCTTTCTAGTAAGATTCATGACACTTGATATCAAGCAGGAACTGCAGGACAAAGACAATTCAGGGATGTGTATCTCTTTTTAAGGCCACGAAACCTGTGAGAATGTAAGGAAAGTTAAGCAACTTCTCGCCACAAAAAGGACATATATGTGCACATAGAGCTTCTGGGGTTCTCAGGAGATCTGAGGACAATGGTTCCCAAGCTTCAACAAGCAAGCAAGACAATCACTTGGAGGCGCCATAAAACCAGCTGCGAGGACCCACTCCCAGGGTTTCTGTTTCAGTAGGTCTAGGGTGGGGCCTGAGAATTTGCATTTCTACCATGTTTGCAGGTGATGCTGGGTCTGCTGATTTGGGGAGGACTCTTTGAGAACCAATGACCCCAGACAAAATCCTCTCTTCTAGTTTGACCCGCCTGTATGAGGTCTGGTTGGAAAGTATCCAGCAACATAATTAAAAAAATAAAATAAAATAGAGACATTTATTAAGGAGATACAAGATATGTGAAACATTGTGCATAAGAAAATGAAGCTTCAGTGCCTTTCAAAGTAGGCACCTTGGGATCTCACATAGCAATTGCTATCAGCTGCCCTGTCATATTTTCCTGAATCTCACTGATGGTCTGAAATCTCTTCCCTTTCAAAGGCGATTTTAGTTTTGGGAAAAGCCAGAAGTTGCAGGGCACCAAATCTGGGCTGCAGGGGAGCTGAGTCACCTGGGGGATTTGATGTTTTTCCAAAAAACTCTACATGAGAGGTGATGCATGAGTAGGCGTGTTGTCGTGATGAAGCTGCCAATCACCAGTTGCCCATAGCTGCGGCCTTCTGAGTCATCTGAGTAGTTTCGAAGGAGGAATGTTCAAGCTTAACACAAAATTTGATGCAGATTCCTTGCTCTACTTACTCAGTCATTTTGAGTGTGACAGCCACACAGTGCACATGCTCACTCAGTGGCGTCTACCGCTTCCACTGACTTGTACAGTGAAGTCGTCATTGTTCACATACACGCATTCCAGTCCACTCTCCTTGGCTGCCAGGTTACATCCATGTTGTGCAAACCGTTCTCGTTATATCAACAATGGCTGGACTTTTTCTGGGGGGACCTCAGGTAAGTGGGTTTAGGCACAGAGCGAGACCACACGGCAAGCTCATAACACAGCAGGTAATGTCAAGTCCATCTGTTTCCATCCAATCCAACTTTGTTCACCTGACAGAAGCAAGGGCTTTGTGAAAACGTGCCTGCCACTGACTTGAAGGTCCATGAATAACAATAATAAAAGTCACAATCTGATCGTTGTCGAACAGTACTGCCTCTACTAGAGTGCCTACCGTGTCGTAGAAATCAAATGAGGGAGTGCGACTGGACAGGCGTTAGAAATACTGCCTGCACCCAAGGAGCTCACAGTCTAACAGGAAACAGGTTCATGGGCTGGGCTGCGGTGCCGAGGCCACTCAGGAAGAGAGTGGGGCAGGATGGCGCTTGAGCTGCCCCAGGAAAGAAGCTTTGAGGGCAGGAAAAGAACTGCTTGCCGTGAACTTCTAACGCGTGTCCATACCGTGCTCATTGCTTCGTGTGTATTTTGCTCTTTAGCCTTAGTGACTTCTCACATTAGTGGAGTGACTTGAATCCAATTTAAACAAGAGAAAACGAGATAGCGTGTTCTTTTCCATTTTACACTGTGTGTGGAAAACCAGCCCTTTGTTATTTTGTTCCTGTGTTCTGTTTGTGTGGACATGTCCCCCCATTCACAGGGGCAGTGAAGTACTTTCCTAAGCTCCCTGAGCCCTGTCTTCCCAATAGAAGGCTCTGTTCCCTTGGGCGTGTCTCTGGTGGGGCTAAATGAACTAATCATGGGGGTGACAGGCGGGGACTGTGATTGCAGGGGGCTGGTCCACCTGAAGACCCCACCTTCTCTCTAGATGCCAGTAGAGGAAAAACATCCTCTCTGCCCCAGAGCAGCCAGGGCCCTCCCAGATCAAAGGTAGTAGAGAAGGGACAGAGGAAGCTACTGCATTGGGTACGAGGCTGACATTTTAATTTCATTAGACAGAAAGTTGGGGACAGGATGGAAACCTGCCTCTCAGGACGTATAATAAGCATGGTCTCTCCTGGAGGGATTCCTGCCCAGATCATGGACGGTCGGGCTGGGAAGAGAGGATGGGAGGCTGCCTGGAACAGGAGAAACAGGCTGAGATTAGGATGGTTTCCTCCTGTCACCCCTGTTAAATAATGGGAGACCCTGGCTTTGCTGTCTGGGATTTGCAGAAGGAAACAGCTCTGTGCTTTCGCCTGGGTTTTTCTGTACGTATTGAGGACAGCACCTGGCATCTCAACAGCAGAAAAACTGAGGGATCGCGGGGAAAGCACTTGACCCCTGACACCCAGGACACCTGGCTGCTTGTTCTGTTCTGCCCCAGATTCGTCGAGTCACTTTGTTCACACCACGCCACCTGCAGGGCTTCAGTCCCATCTGAGATTATCTCTGAGGACCTTATCAACCCCAAATTCCACACTCCTCTAGGACAGAGCAAGTGGCCAGTGCAGGAGAAATGGAGAGTGAAGGTGGGTGTCCAGAAACAGCCCTTGCCTCGGGGCGTGGCTACCTTTGCAGGTGGTGGCAGCATTTCCGCGGTGTCTGTAGCAGAACCCTCTCATTCACTCAATTAGACTCCTGCAGACTCCTGCGCCAATGACGTGCGAATGTGAGCCCTTGATCTCCCGTTTCTTTTGTCTTACCTGTAAGAGAAGAAGTCTGTGAAATGGAGATGACTAGCACCTTCTGTTTAGAGCAGGTTTTTAGGGTTAGATGAAAGAGGTAGGCACAAATGGTGCCCAGCACCTGCAGGATCCCAGGTGTTCAACTCAAGGAAGCCACTGCTCCCGCTGCTGCCTGTAACGCTGCTGCTCACGTCCCTCCTGCTCCACCAGTACTGCCGCTACTAGAGTGCCTACCGTGTCGTAGAAATCAAACGAGGGAGTGCGACTGAACGGGCGCTAGAAATACTGCCCGCACCCAGGGAGCTCACAGTCTGACAGCACTGCACAAACGTGCATCCCTTCAGCGCACAGAGCCGACTGTGGCAAAGGCTATAAATACAGAGACCAAGCAAATGCCTGGGGAGTTTGGAGATAGAAGGTGCTTCTGACTGGGGCCTCAGCCAAGCCTCCTTGGGGAGGTAGACTTTGGGCCTGGTGGGCTTTAGGCTTGAGTGATAGAGGCATGCTCATACCTCCCCGAACACACCCGACTCGTGTGGTGGCTGCATTGCATTCATTAGGATGTATTTGAATCTTCCCGGATTTCAAACATTTCAACTAGGTCACTTTTTCCGCTGGCATTCACTTCAAGACACATAGAGGAGGCAGATAAATAGGTTAGTGGCTGTGCACTGATCTCGTTTATTTCTTTGCTGGTCAGGCTCTTTGGTTAGTCAGTTATCCCCTAAGGAGGACCCCCCGCCCCGCCCCGAGAGAGAGAGGCAGAGGCCCCAAAGAGAGCTGGGTCCTGGGTCCAGCTCTCCAGCAGCCACTTGGTGAGACAGGTGACTGCTGGGCATCGTGGGAGCAACCCGTGTCTGCCTGGTTACAGATTCTCTGTCTTGGTTTCATAGTCCCATCTCTAAGGTCTTTGACAGTCTACTTCTGGAGTCTTCACTTAGCTCATGTCCCCATTTGTTCATTCAACAAACTTTTATTGAGTAAGACACCAGGGTCATATCATTTCATAGGAAGCAGACCTTGTCCCGACAGGGCTCTGGATCTAGAGGTCAAAGGGACGATTATAAATAATTATGAAAGAATGTGAAAGCTGACTGAGAAACGCCCATGTATTTTTGAGTGTCCAGAAGGGGCACCTAACCCAGCCCAATGTGGCAGTGGACAGAGTGGGGCTGGGGGGCTCCGGCAGGCAGTGGCGTCACCTGGATCTCCTCTGGCAACTACTCTCCCTCACTGCTTTTCTGCACGCCTGCCCTCCGTGCCCTGGTCTAGGTTGCGCTCCGACCGACACCCCGCCACAGGTGCCTGTGTCTTCGTGTGGCGATCGTACCTCTCCTCTGAACCTTGATTTTTCTCAGCAGTAAAAAGTCCACAGTGAGCTCCAATGTTGACCCTCTAGTCTTTGAAACCATGATTCTGATTATTTTGCTCTTATGAAAATGGATGCATGGTTTTTATACTAGTGTGACACTTTTTTTGGCCTCAAAATGCCTCTTTTCCATCCTTGTGAGAAGCTGGCTCAGGGGCAGTGACAGTGACAATGGGGCTGTAAGACCCCCCCATTCCGATTGTTTTCTCTTCTGGATTCTGTCTGCACACCGAACGTGCGTACTCCCCCGCAGCGGTAAGTGTCACATTGGAGCAGCTTTCCCGAAAGTGGGAAACAGCCATTTTCTCACCCGGTGCTTATCTTCTGAACACACGAGGCTCTTACCAACACGTTGGGAGAGAACACTTTGGATATATTTTTCCTTAGGCTTTTCTTTACCAGTTTTTGACATTTTTTCTCAATGTAGTTTTGCAAGACTCGCTTCACAAATCAGAAAAGAAATGCCTGGATTTAGGATTTTGAGATCCTGCTACTAGACATATCCAGAACATGCAGGTGAAATTGTTTCTGTCCTCAAAGTCATGGCCATCATTACAAAAGGGCCTAGAAAATATTGTGGCTGGCTGTTCTCTTCTGGGGCACCCAGGATACCAAGACACTGTGTTAAGAAGGCTTTGGCTTGTTCTCGTACTCACCCACTCATTTGCTCATTCATTGGGATCCTCGTTGACACACACTATCTTCCATTGTATTGATTGTTACTGCAGGTTCAAACTGTTACTCCCTTGCCTCTCTTCGTTCTGCTTGGCTTTTACTGCGGCATCTTAACCATGTGACTGCCCACCCCTTCGGTTGCCTGGTACGACATTCCTACCTATGTCTTCTCCCTGGAACTCTCCAGCAGGAACTCTCTTCACTGATTTTCGTTGGGCCTCCTTCCCCTCAGACTTTCTGGCTTTGAGACCATGATCGTTTTATTAAGTTCCCACCAATTCAACCCGGATTACCTTCCTTAAAACCCCCTCTCGCTCTGTCTCCTACTGTCCTCCCCATTACCCAATTTTTCAGAAGCCTCAGTTTCAGATAGACAGTTATGCCAGTAAGCAGTGCATCAGAACGTTGTCCGAAGGGTGCAGAGATATCACCCCACAGATAGATCTAGGGTCCGTAGCTTCTCACTCCCTCCCTCCCCTTTTCTCCCTGCTGCCTCTGACAGAAAATACCAGACACAGAAAATGTGGAAAAAGTTGAAGGTTAGAATGGAAAAAGAAATTATGGTTGTACAAATCTGGCACTCCCGATCTGCAGAAAGAACAGAACCAATTCCGAGAGATTGGGGGAGTAGCCTCGCAGTCCAGGATTTGAACGACTTACAAGAGCTCAGTGGCACTCCGCTCGGGGGAGGGAACGATGGTGAGAACTCAGCCAACTCCCGCCTGCGTTTCCCTGGATGCTACTGCTGTCCCCAGCATCCACTCTCTTTTGCACTGTCCTCCAGGGCCCATAACCGTGTGCAGTCCATCCCGCTGCATGCACATCTCGTCTTTCCTCAGGGTCAAGGTCTTTAGAAGGTATAACTGCAGAAGGAGAGAATTAACTCAGACCTGATTCCTGGTGGAAACACACTGTGTCAAGGCCGTGAGCTGTCTATTTAAAAATGATGAATTAAATTTAATGACTCTTTCCTCACTAGATTTCTATCCCTATTAAGTATTTTGCGAGATTTTTATTACTTGCTCAGAATCTAAGTTATTTCCTCTCATTTTTCTTGTAAAGGATGAGTTCAATATTTCAGCTGTTCTCATTTATTGTTAATTCTCTTTTCTTACTCATTTATTAAAATACTCATTTTTCTTGTGGTTTATCTATTTCTTCCCTAAAGTGTTTATAAAATCCTCTCTAGCTCTTTTACCACTTAAACAACTTACTTATCTTTTTTTTTTATTACCCGAATCTTTCTGGTTTGGCCTTTAGCTGAGGAATAATTATATTCCCTCTTTTATTCTGATCCCTTTTCATTACTAAATTTCTTTAAACTTATAATCTTCCAACTCTCTCTGCTAAAACTAGAATGACAGTTTCTATTTTTACTTTGGATGGGACGGAGCTGCAATTCTATTTAATTTAGTGGCCTAGACTCCTATGGCATGCCTGCTAACGAACGCATACAAAGAGACAGGGCCACCAACATAGGAAGTACTCATTTTATGCCCCTAGGGTTATGTTAGTTCTGGGCACTGCTTTTGTTGACCTTGGGTTACAAAGATGGGCAAGAAATAATCCCTGTCCCTGCGCAAAACCTAGCAGGGACTTTCCCTCACCTCCCGTGGAGGTTCAAGTCCCTGCGGTGTAACCGAAGGCTGTACGTGATCCGACCCCTGTCTTCCTCTTGACCTCTGGTGTCAGTCACCACCCCCACAGCCCCGTGGATCACAGACTTGGCAGAGAGATTCAGATTTCAAGACTTTGCTTGAAAGGGAAGGATGGAATGCCTTCTTTTTGATGCCTCAGTCCTGCCCTGCGTCCTCTCAGGCTTCTGAAGTATTCCTCCAAAGTTCTTCTCTCTCTCCTGTGTGCTCCGTCCTGCACCTCACGTGTGCTTTGGTCCCTATCATGCCACATCGTGACTGCCAACTTTCTGTGTCTGCACTAGATTTTGAGGTTCTCGACAATAAGACTTCTTCACCGTATTCAGATTGGTAGGCCCCAGTTCCCAAGTCACCATTTAGAAAAACTTTGTCTAATTAATGATAACACTGGACATAATTAGAGTTCTTATTTTAGAGAAATTCTTTGTAAAGATTCAGGAGAATTGCATGTCTGGAAGACATGGTGTTTATAGCCAAACCATGAAGGATGAGTAGAATTTCAGCTGTGAAGCTTCATGGGGGTAGAGCGCACCGGAAAAAGGGATTCCCTGGGCAAAGAAAGGCCAAAGTGGTAAAATACTGTCTCCTGCCCCCTCCCAACCCCGCCACCCCCCACAGTAAACCTGTCAGTGAGGCTGCAGCAGGCTGAACCTGTCTAGTGGGAAAAGAGATGGTGTCATTCATACCTTTGTTCCTCCCACAAATGTTTCTTGGGTGCTCCTACCTATCCTGTAATAGAAGGTCTAGAAAGGTAGGTTGGATCATGGCAAACCTCTTGAATATTAGGCTGAAAAGTCCCAAGAACTCGGAGAGAAGAAATGAAGACACTGGCTGGGAGGTCGTCCTTTCTGAAGAACTGGCTGGGTGTACTCAGAGAGCCAGACTTCCTTATTGGCTGGAGCCTGGAGGAGGCTCAGCTTCTGCAGGAGGTATGGGGGGAGGAAGGCTGTAGCTGAGACTTTGCCTCGTAACTCTCATTTCCCTTTTCACTTTACATTTGAGGACGCCATTTTGTCCTACTATTTCCCCCCTCTGCTTTTATAACCTGCTCTCCTGGGGCTCTTAACAGTAGTCCCTGTCAACAGGCTGAGCATTCTGCCCACTCTGTCTTCCCTCTAAACCAGATCTTTAAGCAATGAAATGCTTTGCTCCCAGAAAGCTGTCAGCAGGCGAGAGAGCCACAGATCTGTGGGCGTGTCTCTTTTCGCAGGCCTCTGCCATCACAGGCTCTAGCTGTCCTCTTTGCCAAGGTAAACCTTGGCCTGATACTTGGGGCTGGGAGAAAAAAATAATGTGGTTCTGCTTTTTAAAGGGCCCTGGAAAAATGAGCATAAGTATTTTGAAAACAACAACCACACAGGCAGTTCAAGTTAACTTGGTTATGATCACGTCAAGGCATATTCACTTTTAAGAACATGGGTGATAAAATCGTCAGTGTTTCTACTGGAAATTCCTGTGAGGCCATCCACACAGGTTCTAGTTCGATGGGCCTGGACAGCAGTTTCCCTGAAGAGGTTGTGACAACGTTCTAAACGGACTAAGGGCATTGTGCGTTCTTTCAGTCACCTGAAATTTATTTAGTGAATACGTTCTGTGTGCAGGACACTGAGCGAGTGCTATTCAGGGACATGAGCTCTCCCAGCTGTGGCTCTTTCATCCCCATCCCTGGCACCTGGCCTGGGTCCGGGACGACTTGCCGTAGAATATGGAGGAAGCAATGCCTTGAGTCCAGGCTTTAAGGTCTAAAAGCTTCCACTTCTTCCCTCTTGGAACACATGCTTTGGAAGCACTGAGCGGACACGTAAGAAGTCCAGCTCCCCTGCTGGAGAGACCAGGAGGGCAGGAGAGGCCCTGAGACCACGTGAAGAGGGAGAAGGGCCAGCTGTCCCAGTTTCCAGGTGACTCCCCATTAGCTACCATATGACTAGAACCCTATGAGACCTTCAGCAAGACCCATAGAACTTCCCACTTGAGCTCCAACTACAGAACCATGGGGAAAATGTGGGTGGCGTTTCATGATGCAGCCGTAGGAAAGCAAAACAGCTCCTCTCGTCCGACACCCTCCTCTGCATCATGTGACCTCAGGGTTTTACTGGCATAATTTCATGGATGGATCCATTTCATAATGGCCACCCGTGGGAGACTGATTTCTTAGTACCTCCTTCATCGGGGAAAACCTACCATGTATCTTTCTTTAGAAACAGTAACATGGTTTTTACCTTTTCTTCTCAAGGAAGAGAGAGACTTGTATTTCTTAAGGATCTGCAGGCATTTATTGGCATTAAATGTGTTATCTGTTTAAAGTTTCACAACATCAGTAAAAAGGTGGTCGCTAGCAACAGTCTACAAATGGGAGAACTGAGCACAAGTTAATTAAATTATCGCCTGAGTCAGGATGCCACGGAATGGGCATGGAGCCTCGGTTCTTCTGACACTAAATCCAGAAAACCTGTCACCAGGGCAAAACTGGCTGGAGACCTTGGAGCTGAGGGGTGTGCTGTGGAGTACGGGGCCCAGTCTTCTCCAGAAGCTGAACTCGAACCCCGTACAGTGGAGCCTCACTTGGTTCCTCCCCGATCCCAAAGGCCAACCTGCCTCTGAACCGCTGCCATGTTACTGGGCCTTTCATCTCTTGGGAATTGAAAGACCCCTTCAGAGGCCGGTGAGTCGGGGGTCTTGCGGCTAATGCAATGTGATGCCCCAGCAGGAGACCCTCGAAATAGGAGCTGGTGTGCTGAAATGCTGGGGCCCAGTCCCTGGTCCGTGAAATACTTCATCTTAAAAAAATACATAGAAATGCGTTTCTGAGTTAGTGCCCCCTCAACAAAAATTACTCTGGAGATGCAGGATCGTTAGAAGAGGAGTAGGGTGGAGATGAGACACAAAGCAATGTTTCATTATAATATCCCCAGAGGTTTCCCAAGCAATGGATATGGGAGAAAGGAAGCTTTTAGGAGGAAACATGGTGCCTATAAATGGCTCAGTAAAATAAGTGTTTTCACATTTTACTGAGAGAAAAACATAGTGTGCATTTTAGCAAGGAAAAGTGGATATTTAAATAATTTATCAGACTTCTTTCCTTAGGGAAAATGCAGAGTAGTAACATCTCCACAGCTCTCTAGAAAGGGGCGCATTTTTAGTTTCTATAAGCAGAAAAGCACCTAAAATAAGAAAGGCAGGGAGAGACAGTGGCGAAAACATGGACCCAGGAATCCGAAGACCCGAGTTTGTTTCCAGCGTGGTCACCTGATGGTTGTGTGATATTTGATGGATGTGTCCTCTTTCCTGGAGGCCTTGATTTTCCTTGTGTGAAGTGATTGCTAGAAGGGGACTATGTAGGCTGTGGGGGTCTTAGAAGCCACGTGGTCCCACATCCCATCGAATCTGACCGCCCCCGTGCATTTCTCTGCAGCCATGGGGCCCTCAAAGCAGGACTTGGATCTCTCCGAATGAGAGGTCCTTCCTTTTCTTTTACATCATGTGGTCACATTTTATGTGACTTTTTATTAAAAATAGAATATTTATATTTTAAAAGATTATAAATCATCCCCAGACTCATCCTGGTAAATGAACTGTTGTTGCCTACGGAGAGTCATACTCCGGGTGTTTAAAAATAGCAACTTCAGCTTCTGACAGGTCTGCAGACTTCCATCTAAACAGTCTGCAGGTCTTGGGGTTCCCCATCTCCTGTGCCTTTAGCGAGGTCCTGTGACACCTGGGAAGAAGCTTCCACAGCTGCAGTACTGATCCACTGTCAGTGCTCCGTGCTTCATGGAGCTATTATTAAAACACAAACATTAAGTAAAAATAAACAGCAAGAGAACTCTGCAGTGTTGTTCTTGGAGGCTAATTGGTTTTCTGAGCGTAGCATAGGCTTCCAGATTTATGCCGTGGAATCACCCATCCCCCTCCACACTGAAGCCAGATTTGTTAAGTGCAAGGTGTAGGAGGGATAATGACTAAGGGAAAAATTAAATTGCTATGAAAAGCAATAAAACTGCTCTTCAGTTTCAAGCAGTGAATTATGAAATTTGAAAATATTTAATAATACATAGACTAGTTGAGTGTTTAGTATATAATGACCCTTGATATTGTAAATATAAAGTAGTGTCTTGGTTGAACTGTAGCAAGGTCTTTACTATTTTTAAGGAACAGAGGTAGGCTATCCCCCTTTTCCACATACCCTAAAGGGCCTTCCAGGAAACCCTGAGTCTCGTTGGGCTGCTGAGATTTAGACATAGTTGATTAAGATAATTCATACTATGGTGTTAATGGCTTCACTTTTTCTAGAGTAATTTCATCATTTTATTCCAGGTTGCCTGGGTGAGGGAAACCTGAATTTCTTAGCTTCCTTATTTTTCTATTTTAAACATATAACTTCTTACCAAAGTAATACATTTATGTAAAGTGGCAAATAGAGGAAGAAGGCTTGTAACGATAGTAATAAAATACGACTCCCCTTTCCCCGTCACCTGCACTTGTGACTCTTGTTTCTCAGAATTAATCTTTCAATCTCGTGAGCTATTCTTGGTATTTACCTCCTGATCCCATATAATATACTTACTATGCCATTTTTGATTAATTGATTTACATATTGCGACTTGACATTTTATTGTGGAACTAAGGACTTAATGCCCTTATAATCCATCTCCATGCCTACACTCCTTTCCTTCCTCCCTCCCTCCCTCCCAACAGGGCAATGTGCCCATTTTTGGTTAAATCAGTATTCAGTGTTTATATTATTTTGGTCATATGGACGTTGGTTCACTAATGAGCTGTTTCCTTTTTTGTGCAACTTTTCACTTTTCTTATGTCTTCCATTTGCTTAATTATCAAGGTATTTATTGCTAATTACCCCCGCCCACCACACACACCTCTTTAAAATAACTTTAAATCTTTTGTCAGTGCAGTCAAGCATAAAAGATATCGATCCCAAATTTCTGCATTTTGGTGGAAACACCCTTCTGGTGGCCCGATGCTCCTGCTCCACTCTGGAGTGCATCACTGGCATCTGAGGGCTTCTTCCCAACCGTCAGGGAAGTCTGTCTGCTGCCCTTGGATCCTCTGTTTTATGGGTCCCGTATAGTCTTTCTTGGTTTACTTTCTCATCTTGGTGAAATACATCCTTTAGTAGCTTACTAAGTAGGCATAAATGAGAGCTACATTTTTTTAAAGTCTCTACATTTCTAAAATTTATTTTAAAAAATAAGAAACTCATAAGAGCCAACATTTGAAAATTAAGAAACTCCTAAGTAATGTCTGGATACTGGATCAAAGAAAAAGATAAAAATAATGTTGAATTAATAAGAGAACAATGACTACTTTGTATTTCTCAGAGTCTCAGCAGGAAACAGTACTCTGCTCAGATGGATCAACTATAAAGTGATTTTAAAAAAGCTTTTAGGAAAGTTAAAAGAGTCAAGAAAAGCTGGGGCAGTCAAAGACCAGCTACAGTGGAAAGCTGTTCTCACCCTCACGCTTGAAGGGACAAAGTATGGAAATAATGTCAGGGACTCTGCTTAGAAGGAGTGGAGTCACCGCCACGGTCAGAGTTGCTAGGATGGGGCAGGGAGGGAGCAGGGCAGAAATTCTCTTTCCTCCTCCTGGTTTCCTGTTGGTGCCTTCCATTGGCCAAACTCGACTGAAATCCACCCAGCAAGAGAGGCTGGGCAATGCGACCCATTGCCGTAGGCTTCCAGGAGCACAGCACGGGGCAGAGAAAGGTGAAAGACGGACCTGCTGAGTTCAAGCGGAGAACAGCAGCATGGGCATCCTGCCAAAAGGGTGAGTCACAGCTAAGGCTGAACTCAAAGGAAAATGTATAGTCTCAAATATATGCATTTTAAAGAAAAAAGACACAAATACAGGAATTACCATCTTAAAAATTAGAAAATGTAACAGAAGAAACTAGGAAGAAGGAAATGTAAAAGATAAAATCTAGAATAATTGATATAAAAAGCAAAACAATAGCAGACAGGATGAGTAAATCCAAAAGCAGTTTTCTTAAAAAGGCAAATAAATAAATAAATAAATAAAATAAAGGCCTTAGAAATTTGATGAAAAGAAAGGGAATAAAAATAGTTAACATGAGAAATTAAGAGGTGATGGCCACATGTATGGAAGGCAGTAGGAGGGATGATTATATGCAACTGTTTCCTTGTACACGCGATTTTATTTTCTTACAAAATTCAAAATACCTAAACTGAGCCAAGAGGTAGAAAATTTGAAGAATCCAACTACTGTTAAAAAGGTAGAAAGAAGAATAATCATTAACAATTAAAAAATTCAGTAGAACATGATTTCACAACTGAGTTTTATCTAGCCTTTAGAGGACAGACGATCCTAATGTTAATTAAATTATCTTAGGCCTTAGGAAAAGAGCTCTCCAATTCACTTAAAGAAGTGGCCACAGTCCTAATTCTGATTTTAAAAAAGGACAAAAAAGTTAATGTTAGACCAGCATTAGGAATAAAACAGCTGAAAGTCTAACATGATCAAACTAGAATCCAAACAGACTTTCTAAAGAAAAACACACCATGGCAAGCAGGGTTTATTTCAAAAACTGCAAAGATGGCTTGATGCCAGCCATGGTATAATTTATTACATACACAAACTAAAGGAGAAAAGAGATCATATGGTCGAATCAATAGTTGCTGAAAAGAAATTTCCTCAAGTCAGCAGAACTTCCTAATTAAAACTAAGTTAACTGAGCCTAGAAGATATCTACGTAAATAAAATAAACATAAAGACAGTAGAGTCCAAAGGCTTCATTACACAGAGAATGAAGTGGAGTCCCAAGGAAGAGCCTTGCAACTTAGGCAGTGATTTAGGAGCCGAACAGGGAGGAGCCTGCAGGTGTCCTGCATGACCTTGACCTGGTGCCACTGTGACAGCCACCTTCACCACAGTTACGGGGCCTCATTTCTTCTATGCCTAAGCCTCAGCTTGCAACATTTTCTCCGTGGGACTTTGAGGCATTTTATTTGTTGCTTTATTTTCACCGTCAGAGGAGATGCCAAGTCTGTAACTGCCTCTGGCTGAGTCACGTGATCACGGCTGCCCTGTCCACCTCTCCTTCCTGTTCCTTTCTCGTGTCTGTGAGACTGATATGATCGCTGAGGGCTTTACTGTGGGACAGGAAGACTACTTCCTATAACGTCATCACTCATGCCTGAGGACTGACTACCAATTCTGAGTTCATTTTCTTTAAAAACGTTTGAGTTGGGTGTCTGCTGGGTTCTGCCTCTGGCAGTCCTGGCACACTGATCGTTTTGTCTCATCGTGGCACTGGGAGGAAGTATCCATCCCATTTTATAGAAGGGAAAAACTGAGGTGTAGTGAAACGGCGGGTCAGTGACGTAGGCCAGCACATAGTTATCAGAGCCAGACTTGAGTCTACTTGACTTGATCCCACAACCACTGCTTTTCACACTACACAACAGCTGCCTCTTGCCTCCCTGAAAATAACAGAAAATTGTAGAATGTGGGGACATAACTAGGTAAAGCCCCAGGTTCCCTGGGTTGAAGACATGCTGTGGTGGTCCGAGTCCTTCTTCCAGAACTGGACTCTGGGAAAGAATCCTGGTGTCCATCCCGTGAAGGGACAGTGTGGCTTTGGAACCAGGGAGTTCCCATTCACATTATTATTGTTCTGCCATTTTTCCGGGTAGGAATGTTTGGGTTACTCCCTGTGCGCTCTTATAATTTCCTTTTCTTAAACGGGGATCATGGCATAAATTTCACAGGTAGATCTGAGGACTGAGTCAGACCCTTCAGGTAAAGAGTCTGGCAAGATGTCTGCATTCAGTGAGTGTCTTCAATAAATGCTCATTGCCTTCAAACTATGATGATCCGCTCTTCTACAAACATTTACCTGGGGCTTTCCTGGGTCAGATCTAGGTACCTGCACCTAGAGGGAAATATTAGAAATTAAAATGCACTCATGATAATACAATTTCTTTTAATTTTAGGGGAAAAAATCAAACAGTTTAAAGTACTTTCATTGGTTTCATTTTTATCGCTACATTCTGTTTCTGTGATATCAGTTCAGTGGGAAGTATTTCCTCCATCCTGTCCCGTGTGTCTGGGTGTGGAAGAGGGGCTCCTGCACGCCCCGCCCCCGCCACCCCTCCCCCCCCGCCGTCCTCGGCTCTGCTCAGTAATCAGTGCTGTCTTTTCCCTCTCTGTTCCAGTGGCCATGCAGAACTGACAACAAATTTAGATGTGGCATCTTTACTCTATATACACAGCTATTTCAGAACCATTCTTTCCTTTTCCCTTCAAATCTCTCAAGGAAAAACTTGGCCAGAAAGAAGGTGTTAATTTTTATAGAAATTAGCAAATCTAATCCTTTTACTCTAAAAAAAGATTTGCTACTAATCATCTTTCATTTACAAATAAGCATTTTTGAAGCTGAATTCTAAGGCATTTTACATTTTGATTTTAGTGCCTGCTACTTTAAGCAAACATTACCAAGTGCCTTTAATAAGTCTTAACTTCACAACTTTCAGGAAAGTAATTTTCAGGTTCTTACAGATAATACACAGGTAATACCCTTATCAGTAAAAAGTGCTTAAGATTGCTAAAAAAAAAAGTTAAAAATTGTGAAATATGCCATATGCTAAGCATTATGTTGTGTTTTTTATTTTTTTTCCCCCTCAAGGCCATTTGCAGATATTGAAATAGGTTGTTTTTTCTATGTGGAAGATATGGAAATTTGTGTCTTACCTCATGGTGCACTCCACTTCCTTAGCTAAAAATCTTTCACTGTTTCTTTTGTGAAACGTATCTCTGGGCTCTAGAGAACGAAGTCCCCGGGAGCTATGAATAAAGGATACATTTTTCTTTTCATAGTCTCTCCAAATATAGGGAAACGATTCAGGAAAGGTAGGTATTAGGACTTGCAAACAATACGTCTTCAAAGGAAGAAACAAAGTTTGTAATTTCTTTGGAAGACTACATTAGGAATTTGTAAACTCTTAAGTTTCAAGAAAATTAAAGTAGTTAATTACTTCAAAGCAGATATCCTGAAATGAATTTAGTTTATTTAGAACCCATAAAACTTATACACAAGCGCATACGTGCACTGTGTTGACTTCTTAGAATTTTAAAATATCAGTTCAGTTCATTGTTGCATATGGTTTGCTTAGTGAATTGACTCATAAGTTTATTGGCCATTTACTTGGTACAGGTGATTTGATTTCTGCCTGTGTTTACCTTGCAATGTAGCCTGTCAGGTAATTTCCAAGGTCTCCGTTTACAGATTTGGAACCTCTGAAGGGCTAACACAGTCAGGTTCACACTCCTTGCAACAGGGAGAATTGCATTTCTAATCTCATGTATATTTCACTGCCCCGTTTCTGATGGCTTGGAACCTACATCTGGAAACCCGTCTTCTCCCAGCCAGAGGCATCTGTTGCTTAAAGCTCCGTGTGTGTAAGACTGTGAGGAGTCTGGGTGTCTTTTTTGGATTTCTGGAAATTATAGGAAAACTCCCTGCCTCAGTTGTAAAGACTCATTTCAGTGTGAAAACATTCCTCTAGTGCTTCTGCAGGGTGTCCACCTTGAGTCTGAAAGCTTTCGGCTTGGATTTTTAGACGCAGAGATGTGTTGAGTCAGTGGGTTCAGCCACATGTTCTGTTCAGGGTATTTAAGGAAAACATTAGCAAAACCTGTTCTTTCCTCCACGGCACTGTGTCCACCTACGTGGGGAATGAAGGAAACATTCGGAGCAATTTCGACTTCAGCATCTATGTTGATGAACTGTCTTGTCTAATCGTACATGCTCAAAGTAGACAAGAGAGAAAAGCATTTAAACATGAGACATGCACGTCTCAGGCTGATCAGACACCATGTAAACTGCGACACTAACACTAACTGTGTGATGCGGGTATTTAATACACCCGCCCATTGCGGTGTTAGTTGGAAATATAATGAAGATTTCTTTCAGAGAAGATATGGATAGATTTGCAAAGGAAAAGAAAATGCTTATCACACAGAGACATGTATGCACCTTGTAGCTTCTTTTCATTTTCTTTTCCCGACTAAGCACAAAAGCACCCTGTCTTTCAATAGAATCTTTAATATGTAAATGTGAAATTAGGCAAATGCTTAAGTTGGCATATTTCATGCTCATTTTACCAGTTACATACATTGTCACTGCTGTGCTCATGCCCACGATCCCCCCTTGTGAAATCTAATTTTAGGTTTTATGTGGGCAAATATTGTCACCAAGGGATGCAGAGTGGTTCTTGTGAACAATGAGATAACAAAAGTGTGGATGAGCAACTGAAAAGAGACAAATGGCACTGGTATGGCTCTCTCCGGGCAGAGTACCGGAGTATTGTTGCATTTTTTAACACCATCATTAACAAACGATTGTCAAGCTCCCGCTGTAAGCGTGTTATTTGTGACAGGCGCATTCCTTTTCTGGGAAAGGCGCCACTCTCTCCCATGACCCTCTGAGGGGGACTTAAAGACAAAAGGAGTCAGTCCTCAGGAATATGTATTTAGGCCATAGTGCTAGGCAATGAATAAGTTGGTGGGATGAGAAATTCAAGTTCTCTCTCATGCAGAAGTACCCATCTTGGATTGTTTTATTCCCTTGGTAATTTCTCTTTGAGGCTCACTACTCTTTTTTTTTTAAAGATTTTATCTGTTTATTTTTAGAGAGAGGGGAAGGGAGCAAGAAAGAAAGGGAGAGTGAATCAATGTGTGGTTGCCCCCCACGCCTCGCCGCCCCCTACTGGGGACGTGACCTGCATCCTAGGCATGTGCCCTGACTGGGAATTGAACCAGTGGCTCGATTCCCAGTGGTTCGCAGGTCGGCACTCAATCCACTGAGCCACACCAGCCAGCGCTGAGGATAACTTCTCTTTCTCCCCTTCTCCAGGAGGCTGGCAGGTAATGCCCTACTTGAGGGGATCTTTCCAGTGATCCCAGTTGGGAAAGCTAAGTATGGAACCCTGGGAAAGGAGGTATGAAGAGCTTAGGCAAGTTTTCTCTCTGCTTTGGGGGAAAATCCCAATGTGTTCCTGCCTTCTCTTATAATTATACTAGTAAAACTGCAAGGGTGAAGATGAGGGTGGGGACCAGGGGAAACGTTCCAGGAGGTTGCACAGCAGTGCTGTAGTCTAGAAGGGCCGGCACAGTGCATCTCGGTCACTTAAGTGCAGTTCAGCTCTCTGACAGACAGGACTAATTAGTGGTATTAGAATCAAACTTGGGGTTTAAGATCAGAGCCATTGTTTTTATTAATCACAACTAATCCACTGAGTATACACTAACCCTAGCTCAGCACTGTGGCTGACTGGGCGTGGGGGTAAGAACGCTATGGTTTAGGGGACATGCTAAGATAAAGGAGAGAGCAACAATTAATGACATTATTCTTTCCCCTTTTTACTCCTTTCATGTTACTTTCTCAGCACCTGTAACATTTACATATTCTTCTTCCACCCTTGTCCTCATCTTTGTCCTTCTCTGCAATTTACAATTAAATATATTCTATATTTACCTCCAGACATTTTGGCAGGTCCCCTAGTTGTCTCTCATCTGGATAAAGCACATTTTCTAGTGGTGGAATTGGCAAACTTTTTTGATTAAAAAGCCAGCTAGTAAATACTTTAGGCTTTATGGACCAAATAGGCTCTGGTGTAATCGCTCAACTCTGCCATTGAAATGCAAACACACACACATACACCCCACCCCACCCCACATAAATTAGTGGGTGTGGCTGTGTCCTGCTAACAGAAACAGGTGGCAGGCTGGTTTTGCCCCACAGGTTCTAGTTGGGCAAACTCAATTTAGTGGATATCTTGGAAAAGAACCCAAAGTTTAGATCCCCTCAGTTTTCAAATGTTTGAATTGTTCTGTTAGACTTCATCATTGAAGGACACCTGGGCTGGGTATAGAATCTTCGGTTCACAATTTCTCTTCCTGAGTCTTAAATTTTTGCACCCTTATTTTTCTATCTGTGCTGCTGTTTACAAGTCTTAATGACAGCCCGAGTGTTTCACTTCTTTGTAAATACCTTTTTCCTTTGAGGGGTGCAGGGTGCTTTAAATCTGGGATATGCCCTAAAGTTGAATATTCAGGGTAAAATTTCCCAGGTACATTGTAGTTCTTTTTAATATGAATGTTTAGGTCTTATTTTATTTTGGATTTTTCTCTTGGATTAGAATCTTGAATATCAGTTCTGCTATATTGTTTTCTCTTTCTTTCCCTCCCTCCCTTTCTCCCTTCCTCTCTTCCTTCCTTCCTTCCTTCCTTCCTTCCTTCCTTCCTTCCTTCCTTCCTTCCTTTTTCTCTTTTCCCCCCAGAAACTATGTTTTACATATGCTGAATCCTCTTTGATTATCTTTGAAATCTCTTTCCTTCAACACCTTTTTAGTCCTTTTATTTTTGTTCTCTTGGTTGTTTGCATGACTCTCTTCAGTATCTCTTACATTTTCAGCATAATCTATGCTCCTTTTTACCTTATCATTTATTTTGTATTTCTGATATGACTTTGTATTTTTCTTCAACTTCTTAACTTTTTTCAACATATTTGTTATATCCTTTTTCATCCTGAGTTTTGAATTTCTAATTCATGGTATTACTTTAACTTTGCTATTGCTTATGTAATTTACTTCATGCTGGTACATTGTGTTGTAGTTTTCTCTTACTTTGGGTGGAGTTTAGAGAGCATTTAATCAACTGAAAACTTTTGGTACTCACTTCTTATTTTCTTCTTGTAGTGATTTCATGCACCTGTTGCTCTCATTTATGTTCATTCTAAAGGGCCTTGGATTTTATGGACTAGCAATAATTAATATATCTGTGAAAAGCGTAGGGGGATTTGCGACAACTACCAGATTTCTTTGTTCAAGGGTCCCTCCTCCGTATAGCTTTTTTAAAACAAATGTTACCATGCCTTTGGGTGCTGTTTGGTAGTGTATTCTAATTCCGTATTGTACGTTTTTTTCCTTCCTTCACTACAAGTCTTCAAGGAATGACTCTTCTGTTAGATTAGCTCCCTGTGCCCTGGAGCTCGTGCTCACCAACACCGCTACCTTCACGCCTGTGTGCTTTCAAGCTGCTTCCTTTAGCCTCTCGATGGTCAGCCCACCTGTATGCAGGCATTTTATTGGTGTTTCCCCACTTAGAGTGGCTCCTCGTCTCAGCCTGATGTCACCTGTGCTTCTCTGTTACCAGGAGTGTGACGCACTCTCCAACTCCTTTGAGTAGTTTCTGTTACTGTGCCTTCAAAGTCACTAATCTTTATTTTTCTGTAGTTTGCAGTCTGCTGTTAATTCCATTTAGTGTACTTCGAAAAATCTCTGACAGTGTGTTTCTCAGGTCTCGAAATTTGATTTGTAGTTTAAAAAATATCTTCCAGTTTTCTCTTTATTAAGTGCTTATATTCTAACTTTTGGAACATAAAGGATATAATTATAATAGATACTTTAATATCTTTGTTTGCTAACTTCTAGCATCTGTGTAATTTTAGGTTTGTTTCTATGAATTGATTTTTCTTCTTTCCATGGACTAATTTTTACAAATTCGCTGAATAGCTTTAATTTTTGTTGGTGAATATATGTATTTTATGCTGGATTTTGTGTGTGTGTGTGTGTGTGTGCTTGTTTTAAAAAATATTTTTTGTCCTCTTTTTTTCCCCCGCACACAGTTAAATGACACAGAAATGGCTTTACTCTCCTGAAGCTTGATTTTCCGCTTTGGCAGCCAGGACCTGCCCGGCTTCGGTCTGGGTGGGCTGACCCGGTCCTCCATGGGGGCCGTGCCTGTCTCAGGGCGCTGCTCTCTGCCTGGGTGTTCGGCGGCCCTGTTCTCCAGTTGGCAGGACCCGAACTGCCCCCGACCCCTGTGGGTCCTGGGATCGTGCAGCCTGCCCCTCTCTGGCAGCTCCCCCTGTGCCCACCGGCGTGTTTTCTCACACCTGTGTTCTGATCAGGACTCCACCAGAGACTTGAGGGGGACCCTTGCAGCTGCCTGGGCCACCTCCTCTCTGTGTACAGTACTGTCCTCTCGGGTCCTCCGCCCCGTGGCTTCCAGCCACATCAGTCTCCCTGAAACCTGACCTCTGCCTCTTCCAGGGACTGGGTTTGGCTTCCTCCAACCCCCTCTGAGGACTCTGTCCTGGCAGTAAATCAGGAGCATTTGCAGGAATCACTCGATTCATTTTCCTTCTCTCCCGGACCACTCTTAAGCCCGGCCTATAGGACAAGGTTGGAAAACCATTGTTTTTACATATTTTGCTGAGCTTTTTAATTATTTAAAGTAGGGAAATAAATTCCATTCCTCTCTTACAGCCAGAGGCAGAAGCTCCATTCCACTCCAAGTTCTGGGGACCACCCCTCGGTTTGGACCCTTTGTGCCAGAGGCCCAGTGGGCGAGAAGGGGAGTCACCACTGTGTCCACATTAATGGACCCCAATCATTACAGTCACACAGAGAAGAGTACGTTGTGACATCTTGGTAGTCACATCCTCCTGCTTTGTTACCCAGTTTTGGTGGAGACAGATAAGGGCAGTGGCCGGAGACAATGTGGAGATGGGGAGCTCAGGTGCTACAGGGAAAAGGAGTTGAGCACCACCCCCACCCTTACAGCACCCAGAGCAGTGATAATGCTGGCAGAGGATGAGAGTAACCTGGAAAGATACGAGGTTACAGAAGGGTATGTCAACATGGCCCTCTGCTGTCAGAAGCAGAGTAGGGACCGCAGTTTGTCTTATTAACTGGCCCATATCCTGGAGCACTTATGATGTAAGTGGAGGAGAGAGAAAAGTGAGGCAGGGGTGGGTAAAGTCAGTGATGAGTGAGCTCAGAAGGGAGATTCCACTGTGGGTGACTGTGGCTCAGTCTTTCCAGAGGCTCCGTGAATGACCCTTTCAAATACGCCTTAGAACGATGAACCAGGGGGCGGGGAAACGGACCCATTTTCCACAGTGTCAGCATGTTGCCTCCCTAGCCTCTCCGGGCAGCCCTGTACAAGGGTTGGGCAGCCTTTCAGCTGCCGCAGAATGTCCTCTGTGAAGAGGCCGAAGGAGGAAGGTACTTGAGGTAGGAAGTTGTCTTCAGGCTTGTGAGTCAACAACAGCATTGAACATGTTATATATATACTTTGCTTATTTATTTCATTTCCTGTCTCTTTCCTCTGGCTGTAAGGACCACGAAGGCACAGACTGGTTTGTGAACATCACCTGTCAGAAATCTCTCCATCCCCTACCCACTGCTATAAGGCAAAGTGTATTTTTGTAGTTTACAGCCTCATCAGAGAACAGTGGACGCAGCGAGGAATAGTTTTCCAAAGGAAGAAAGATGGAAAAGGCTGTTGGGAAGATAAAGCTACGGAGATCAATTACACACAAGCAGTTTAGTAGCAAAGCCCCTGTCTTATTGGTTAGACGAAGCTCAAAGAGAGGGAGAGGACACATCTAGTTAAATCTCTGTAGACACCACAGAGGGCTTCTGGGTCCTTGGCTGTCACGCACCAGGACAATATTCCGTCCACGCCTACAGCCTAAGCTGTAAGATAACAAGATCAGTCTCAGGACAGCCATGTGAGTGAGAAAGGATTTTCCGCTAATACCCCCTATCAGTTATATGAATGTATTTTTCTAGTTTCCCAGAGACTCTTATTTTCAAGTCACCGTTAGTAATTCACTGGTGGGTCTTCCCATAGAAAAATTTTAGTCATTTTCAACAGATCCTAGGATTACTCTGTCGAAATGCAAAATCAAAATAACTACTTCAAATACCAAGAAGACAAAATAAATACCCGATCAAGGTGCCCTGAAGTACAGATGCCAACAACAGGCTGGGCCCCTGACTATATCGACCAGGCGGGATGCATGGCGCAGAGACAGATGAAAAGCTTTGGAACCAGAGCCACTGGCTTTAGCTTCCAGCTTTGCTGTCTGGGAGCTGTAACACTGTGCAAGTCACTTAACCTCCCTGCCCTCCAATTTCCTTAATGGTAAAGTGCAGTTAGTAGCTGAGGAATGTCATGTGGCACACAGAGCAGTGGCTGGCAGGTAGCAGGTACTCCACATGGCGCCTGTCCCGGGGCCTGGCAATGAGTAACGTGTGCTGAGAAGTCGTGGGTTTGAGTCTGACACACTCGCTGGATCACGAAATGCTTTTTCCTTTTCCTTGGCCTCTGCATGGCGATAATGATTAGAAAATATCTAGTAACTGCAGGAACTCTGTCAGCAGAAAAATATGTATTTCCATTTTATTTTATTTTATTTCAGTTTTATTTTATTTCACTTTATTCCTCACCCAAGGATATGTTTACCGATATTAGAGAGTGAGGAGGGGTGGGAGAGAGGGAGAGAAAGAAAGTAAGAAAGAAACATCAATGTGAGAGAGAAACATCGACCCATTGCCTCCCCTTCGTGCCCCATCTGGGGATCAAACCCTCAGCCCTTTGGCTTACGGAACAACACTCCGGCCAGCAGAGCCACCTGGTCAGGGCTCTTTTTTATTTTTAAAAAATATGTGCAAGTCTATTTAACGAAAGCGTGTGAACAGAAAGGTATAAGTAGGGTATAATAGCAAAACAGAAAACAAAGTTCTCAGAAGACAGAGAGGGATTATCTCTCACTCACTTTTAAAACAATCATGTGCATGATCTCAAAAGTGGTGTAATTACTGATAACAATGACTCTTTACACTCACCCACTTTTCAGTTCACAAAGAATGTTCACGTGCATAACAGGGCTCATGGATGCTTGCTACACCGGTCGATGGGGAAGCCGCGGTGGGCATCTAAAAACATCACATTCAAAATACAGAAGCTGCCGAATGAAGATGTTGGCCCTTGGCTGGGCATTGAGGTAGAACATTTATGTTTTTATTCTTCTAGGTCAGTTGCTCAGGTCTTCACCAAGAGACGCCTGCCTCCCTGCCTCCCTGGACTTTTCCTATGGTTTGCCAACGTAATATAATTAATCTCCCAATCTGCAACCTCTCAACTCTCCTGAGCCCTGGTACAGAGACAGAGCTGTCAGGGTATGTTTGGGGCTGCTTTCCTTTCAGAAAACTGCCACGGCTCGATGCAGATTTTATTGACTCCTGGAACTTGGCCAGCAAGGCTGGCTTCCTGACGTGGCCACAGACAAGTCTGTAAACGCCACTTAATGATGTATCAACTTGTTTCATTTACCCGACAGAAGGCTTTATTTGCTACTCTAAAGCTCAGGCGGTCTATTCTGTTTGCCATTCCTTTCTCTGCATAGCTTATACACCATTTCAAGGATCTTTTGACATAAAATTCTATGATGTTTCTATGACTAACAGTCAAGTGTATATCATTATTATTGCGGCATGTCGTGCCACAGTTATCTCTGTGACTTTTTGGTAGTCTCGCAGCATCACAGTTCTTCCACACTGTTTCTGAATTGCGTGGTTGTTTTTGAAGTGCTAAGCCAATTCCCATCTCCGATAATTCTTTTGTTTGTTTGTTTGTTTTTTGGTGGTTCAAATGAATATCGACTAGTTGTTGATTGCCAACGATGTACTTAGCAGTATTTTTCACAAAGATCCTGACATCTCAAGAGGAAGTCCTGTGGCCCCAATGGTCAATTTTCAGCCACATAACCTCATTTGACAGTTATATTTTAAACAGTACAGAGTCTGGTGGAGCGAGTGAGAAGAATATTAGACTAGGTAGATGGAAACACAGATTCCCCTTGTACCCTTGCCACTTCAGAGATAAGAGCTCTTTGGCACATCATCGAACATCTCTGCAATTGGGCTCCTGCATTTAAAAACTAAACATAAGGGAAAATTCTAGATTAATACACATACGTGTAATATCGTTGCTATTACCGTTCTATTTGAGGCTGATTTGCATTAGCAAGATATAGCAAACCAGTGAGTAAACATTTTCTACCCCTGCCCCCCCGCCATAGAGTCAGTTGAGAAACAGGCAGAGAAGACTGGCAGCTGGAGACAAAAATACCGCTGGTGTCACCAGGTCGGGGAACATGGGTTGATCTATATCCAGAGTCAACTTCCTATTATCATTCTCTTGGCTAAAGTCCCGGGACTGGTGGTCATCAGTTCGAGGGCAGGGCACACAAGGTTAAGCGGACCCATAGGCTCCTGGTGCCCCCCCGCCTCTTTCCCTCCAGACCCACCATTAAACTGGGTCTCCAGCCTCCACTCGCCTGCAGTGAAATCACTAAGAGCAGGTGAAAGGATGTACAGTTTAGTGTCATAGAAAGTGAGAGGGGAAAGCAGGGCTGTTAGGGTGCTCCACCCCAACCTCGCCTCCCACCATTTTACAGATGGGGAAGCGGGAGCCCAGGGAGGTGGGAGGGGCTTACCTCAGATGTAACACAGGTAAGAAACCGAAAAATATAGGAAGTAGTTATGCTTTACTTTTAACACAGAAAGCCTTGTCGGAGGAAATCCGCCTATAGAAAGATGAGGAAGAAGGCAGATTAAAGCTGAGCTGCTCTGACTGCACTGGGGGGAGAGACCAAAGATCCGCGTGTGACGCGTCCCGCTCCTAGAGGAGGTGCCCTGAACAGCGGGTCTCCTTGCAGCAGTGGTGTCAATACTGATGTCACAACTGTAACAAGGACAATTGTTAAATTATATAACAATTACACCACATACCCTGCTCGTCATGAGAGCTCGTGCCTTTTGAGCCCTTACTCCATCTGAGGCACCGCTCTAAGTGCTTTATATGTATTATCTTGTTCAGTCCTCCCAACAATCCTAAGACACAGGTGCCGTTATCATCCCCAGTCTACAGGGACTTTAGTAACTGAGTCAAGGAGATGGTAAATAGCCCAGGCACCTGGATAATAAACAACAGTGCAATCCACCCAGCCACCCAACTCAGTGGCTCTCGCTCTTCACAAGACTTTGTGTAGGTGCCGGGCTGGGCACGGTGTTTGCTGCCTTACAACATGCAATTTCATTTTTATGCTCACTGCAGCCTCACAATGAAAGGCTCTTTTCCAGTTAGTAGTAAAGGGGTCTGCGTCGCAGAAGGGGTAAAGAACTGACCGAGACCCAAGCATGTGTTAAGATGGGAGAAAGGGGTTTTCATGTGGGCTGTGTCTCCACCTCTGCTACTTACCCCTGGGGCGTAGCTTCTGAGCACTGCGTCATGGCATCCACAGTCTGAGGCGAAGGAAGACCTGGGCTCAAGTTTTGGTTCCATCACTTGGTAGCTCAGTGTCTCTGTGAAGGCATCCTGTTGAAGTGGCAGGTTCCTCATTTGTGAAAAATCAGCCTTTGACCTCAAATACCACTCCTCTCTGGAAGGAATACACAGCTGTGAGACCAGGGAGACCGAAGTTGCGCCTCCAGTTTCTCCTCTCACTGCTTGCCATCGAGCGACCTCCAGGAGTAAGTTTTTCAAATCTCAGTTTCCCTGTCTACAAAAATAGACATTGTACGTGGTGGGGGCAATTCTTCAATCGCTCAGGTTTCTACACATTCATAGCTAAATTGTTTCCAAATACCGTTTTGAGACTGTTTACATTAACAAATGGCCTTGGCAAGAAATAGTGACTTTTTTTTTTTAATCAAATTTGATCAGGGTCCTGAGGACAATGGGTTGCCAGAGAGGAATATGGGAACCTTTGCCCAGAACCCTTGTATGAGAATAAAGTTTCCTAGCCTCTGGATTCCTGGAACCTGCCACTGATGTGTCGCTTCTGGGCCAAAATGGATAAAAGTTACCACCTTACTAGTCTCCCTTTCATTGCTGACTGAGGAGGGGGGACACTGACAACCCCAGAGAGGGGCTCCCCAAGACACAGCAGCCTGAAACCCTGCACTGCACTGTGGGAGCCTGCCCAGCCACACACGCTCACATTGACCATGATGTGAGTGAGCAAAGGGTTGTTATTGGGTTAAAATTAGAATTGTAGCACTTAGAATTCCAGACATACTTACCACAGCTTCTAACATTACCTTAACTAATACAAGCTGTAAGGTGGAAATAGCACTTACTGCCTTTTATACATCTCACATTGAGGTAGGAAATTTCACCTGTGTTATCTCATTAACTGTGGCTACAACCATGAAATTTAGTTATTTTTAATTTTACAGATGAAGGACCTGAAACTTAGAAAGATGACCTGCTTTGTGTTTGTTTGCTTTTCTCACAAGATCATATAGCTAGCAAGAGACCGAGGTCGGATTGAAACCCGGTCTCTGAGTATAGAGATTAGGCTGCGCCTCCCTCCAAAAGTGAGGATTTCGTTAGAGTCTTCGGATTAATCTGGCTCATACGCAGGATGCCAGGAATCACCGAGAACAAAAGCCAGTCGCCTCCAGCATTCCCTTGATTCCCTTTCTGAATTGCGTTTTGATCTACCGCTCCTTGTTGCATGCGTTTAACCCTTGTCGGCTCTGCGTTCTGACCTGAATCCCTGGCAGGGCCTTGCTGCGTTCCTGGTAGGTGGTTCTGCTCTTCTAGGCCTGCTCCCTGGCCCCAGCCTCCGGCTCGGGGCACAGAGAACAACGCTTGTGAGCAGCGCTGCCTTCCACTCATACTTTCTAGGACCTATCCTTGCCAAGACAGCCCCACTTCACCTCCCTTCCCACCCAGGAATGAGAGCCATGCTGATATTACGGACATGTTTCCAAGGTATTTCACATCGCCTGTTTGGCAGTCCGTTGCCGGGCTCCTAAAGAATGCAATGTAAAATTTTAAGCCCAGTAGTAAAGTATACCTTACCACATAATAGAACCCTTAAATTATTGAGGGGGTAGCATCATCCCAGGATTTCTCAAAGGGGTGCTTGTGGAAGGGGTATGTCTGCTCAGCACGACCCTTGCAAGCAATAATGCTATCTAAAGTCCTTGTTTTCCGAGAACTAGAAAGGAAAATGTTTTGTTTCTCACAGCCGCCATGTGCGTTTTGGTCTCCTCTACTAGCCTGGAAGCTCCTCGAGGCTGATCACCAAGGCTTCCTCTTCTTTGGTCTCTCACCTCGCACCGGGACTGCCGATGTCCGTGTGCTAAAATGCTCATGAATTCTCGTGGCTCTTATTAGTCCTTAGAGAATAGGCTAACCTTTTTCATAGACGTCAGTGAGATAGATAAAGACCAGGATGACTCGCAAATGAATGATGTCGTTATTTCAATTAGAGTCATTATGCATCTGCTGCGAGCAAGCTTCCAAGATGGGCACTGGAGTTGCAGGCGAGGAGAAGAAAAAATTCTGGCCTTGCAGAAGAGTATTCACTCACAGGGGAGGTGAGCCTTCCAGCAGCGATATGTAGTTATAATGAAGAGGTACAAATTTGTATACGGCCTGCGGCTATTAATGACACACCTCCAAAAACAGCAACTTTCCCACCAAGAAAACTCCAGGCTCATATAGATTCTCCAGCAAATTCTACCAAATGATTGAGGAAGAAATCTGATATAAAATCCTCCTGAGAAAAGAAAGAGAAATATGCAATATGTATATTTCTTATATATATAAACTGCATTCCCTATGAGTCTCATGAGTCTAGCGTAACTCGGATGGCAGAATCTGACAAGGCAATTACTAAGAAGAAGCATTAAAGGGCAACCTCACTCAAGGACATGCGTTTCTGAAATATCCAATTTGGGCATGATACATTGCCCTTTTTGATGTATTATAGAGTTCAATTTATTCACATTTTGTTAAGGATTTTGTGTATTTGACAAAGATTTTCTACTTGAGATTGGGAATAAGAAGAATACTTGTGCCACTTTTACTTAACCCTGAGACGTTTATCCAGGGCAATAAGGCAAGAAGGACAAAGTTATACGAATGGAAATAAGGAAATAAAACTATCATTATTTGCTAATGATACGATTTTCTATGTAGTGAATCTCAGAGGATATACAGATAAATTTGCAAAATTAAAAAGGGAGTTTAGGGAGGCTGTTAGCTATAAGATCAATAAGGTAAAAAGCAATTCATTTTTTATATACAGTAACACCTGGAAAATAAAGTTTAAAAATTCACTACTGAGAAGACAAATTTCTAGAAATAAATCTAACCAAAGATTTACAAGACCTGTAGGGAGAAAATTTTGAGAAATTAATGAAAACTGAGATAAAAGTAGAAGAATGCCATGTTCATAGATTGGGAGACTCAATGTAATAAAAGCTATCAATCCTTCCTGTGTGTGTCTACAAATTCAATGCGATTCCCATCAAAACCCAGTGTTGTACACCTGTGTGCAGAACAATTCTATTTATATGAATAGTAAAGGGCCCCAAATAGTCAATGCATCCTTAAAAAAGAGAACTCACTGTATTCAACATAAAGATTTGTTTTAAAGCAGAATGATTAAGATAGCAAGGGAGTGGTTAGAGGACACACAGACAGTCAAATGGAACAGACCAGAGACTCCAGTGAACAGACACACACACACACGTACACACAGATGAGCGCACCTGGTTTCGCATGCTCCAACGATCGGATATCTATCTACATGGAAAAGTAAAAGAATTTGATCCAACCCCAAACCGTATGCCAAATCAATTCCAGGTTAATTAGAGACCTAACTGTGAATGCCAGAATAACCCAATTTCTTGAGGAAAATTTAAAAGAGTATTTTTATATCTTTGGGGAAGATAACTTTTTCTAAAACTAAGCAAAAAAAAAAAGCATTAATTATAACAAAAAACCTGGATAAAATACATTAAAATTAAGAATTTCAGCACTGGCCTTTGTGGCTCAGTGGATTGAGCACCAGCTTGCAAACCAAAGGGTTGTCAGTTCAATTCCTAGTCAGGGCACATGCCTGGGTTGAGGGCTGGGTCCCTAGTAGGGGGTGTACGAGAGGCAACCACACATTGATGCTTCTCTCTCACTCTCCCTCTCCTCCCCTCCCTCTAAAAATAAATAAAATCTTTTAAAAAGCCCCTTCAGTTTATTAATAATCTCCATTGAAAGAAATTTTTAAAAATCCAGAGTGAGAAAACCTGTTTGCAATAGATGCAACTAATAGATGGCTTTTATTAGAAAATACAAAGATTTATACATCAATAATAGAAAGCCAGTGACGAAAAACTAGTAAGATATTGGCACAGACATGCCCACAAAAGAGGGTGTTTGATTACAACAGTGAGTCCATTTAGATGAAATACTCTTCCACTTGACTAGTTCTCAGGGAAATGCCACACGTGGCACCCCTACCTACACTACAGTGACACCAGAAAGCCTGGAACTAAAGAGACACCCATTATCGAGTGTCGATGAGCTTGTGTAGCAACTGGAACTCTTATTTACTGATGGCTACGTAAATCAGGACAGTGACTAAGAACATAGTTTGGTATTTTCTACGGTAGGTGACAGCACTATGGAATCTCTTGACCTAGCGATTCCATTCCAAATTGTTTACCAACAGAAATGTCTAAGCCATGTGTGCTTATGACAACTTTAGTCATGAGAGCCCCAAACAACCCAAAGATCCACTGGCAATAAATAAAAGTGAATACTATATTCCAGTGAAAACAAGTGAATCAAATGAACCATAGCACGCAGCACGGATATATTTTGCAAATATATTGAAGATAAGACACTAGATGTAAAAGAATGTATCCATATCATTCCATTCACATAAAGGTCAAACCCAGCAGAATTAAACTAGAGTGATTAAAAATCCATAATTAAGTACTAAAAATAAAAGGAAAGCAAGGGAGCGATTACCGTCACATTGAGAGAGTGGTTCTCTCAGGAGGGGGGGACGTGGCTGTGGTAAGAGACAGGCATTGACGTGCTTTCTGTGAACCTGGAAACGTTCTGTTGCTCGACCTGGTTGGTGGTCACATGGATGTTTAATTTATAATAATTTATTAAGCTGTGCACTTATTTTTATATACGTTTAATTTAAAAAGATGTAAAAAAACCTACATCTTTAGCACGTATCACTTTCCTGAGCTTCCGACTTTATATGTTTAAATGCTAATGGACGTCTCCACCGATACGTTCTGCTGGCACTGCAAACGCAGCACGCCTCCGGTGGAATTTATTCTACCCTTCTCCCTAAATCTTCTCTGCTTTCTGAATTTCTCAGATGAATGGACTGATTGACTTCATTTTCCATGCTAGGAATCAGTATATCATCATTGACTCCTCCCTCTCCCCTAATTTCCACTTCCAATAAAGTTGCGTTGATTGTACCTGTTACTATTTTTGGACTTTCTCCTGACGCGCACTTCTGCCTTTGTGCTCGCCCCCGTGGTACCTGATCTGATGACTCCAACAGCCTCCCAAGCATCGCTCTTTTCTGCTGTCTGCGCTGGCCTTTCTCTGTTCTGTCTTGCACGCTCTTGTCAGAGAGATCTCTTGTGAAATACTAATCTAATCATGTCCACCCCCTCATTAAACTTGCACTGCCTTATGTCAGCTTACACAAATCATCCTTAACCTTTCTCTTTGGGCTTATTAATTACTCTCTCTTCCAGTTCCTGCTTCTGAAACAGTGTCTTATTTACTAAAGATGCAGTGATTCAAGAACAAAGGCACCAGCCCTCCCTCTCTGCTCCCCGCCAACCTTCTCTGTACCATGTCCTCAGATTTGCTCACGGACCTCACCTTCCTCTTTCAGCACATAAGGTGCTTTTCCTGCATGTCATATAGACCTCTGCGTGGTCTTGCAACACTCTCCCCTGCTCTGAGCCCCAGGGAATGACAGAGCTAGTACTCAATAAATGGGCAATGAGTGTTTTCGATTGAATGAATTCAGAGGCAGGATGCATCACCTCTCGTGAGAAGATTCAAGAGACTTCATTGTCCATTTGCACTAGGGCTTGAAAGCTGATCACGCATTCGAAATAGAGAGAAGGTCACAAATACAGGAGCAGAGACCCAAATTCGAGTGGTTCCACAGGAAAGATTGGATTGTTCAGTATTTATAAGTTTAGGTCTCTTGTTGGGAGATCGATTTAAAGAAAAAAATGCTGTGTCTGCAGTTAGGCTATTCAACATTCAATTTGACTGGTACTTGATGGGAGGCATAATTTTCCATTGATTATTTTTATTCAATGCATGACAGAAAGACCATATTCCTGAACTGGCTGCAAAATCATAAATATTTAAATCCAAGTTATTTGCCATGCATAGAAATAATCAAGTCATGATAGCTAACTTATATGTTTGGTGACTTGATTATTGATTTTTACAACTCCAATTTACATTCTATAGCAATTCACTGAAATGGCTTCAAGGAGCTTGTTGGAATACTGCAGTAGAAGGTCATCTTACAAACACAGGCTCAAAGAACAAGAAATCTGGAAATGATCTGAGCTGTCATGTAGCTCAATCTTCTAAATATCAGATGACAAAATAGTCTCAGAGGGGGTCAGGTGACATAGTCACAGCCACGCAGCTAATTAGGGTCAGGACTAGAATCCTGGTCTCCTGACTCCCAGTTCAAGGCTCTTCCTTATTCTTTGTGAGAATTGTAACACATGCATAAATGATTCAGGATCTCAGCTCCCATAAGGGAGATGGGGACGACATCCCGCTGGTCTTTGATGTGTCTGGTGCGGACATGCCGACTGTTATGCAGGTGAGTAGTGCTAATGAGAGCAGGAAGGAACCTATGCACCAGGCTCTACCAGAGACATTTTATCTACCGCACCTCAGGGCCTCCCAACAAGAGAGTGAAGTGAGACTATTTTATGAATGAGAACCTGAGCGTTAGAGAAGTTAAGCGCCTTGTCCCAGGCCTGCCCGACAGCGCCTGTGCTGTCTCTGATTTGTTAGGGGGGGTCTCAGAACCGCCTCATGAAAACCGGGCCCCTTCCCATGAGAGCTCACTGTGCCCTGGCGTGAACTCAGCTGAATCGCGCGTCAGCCTCTGTGAATCCTGGTTCGAGCTATGAGCTTCCGGATTATTTCCTTTGACGAAGGACTAGAACCTAGAGAATTAAAATGTGGAAAGTTTTGTTCCTTCATTTATTGGTTTAACAAACATTTATGAAATGCCTTCATAGATTAAAGATTCTGAGCTAGATTTGAAGTCACTTACCTAGAGGTAGAATGTTAATAAACACATGCTTCCAATAAGACATGTCATTCCCTAGTTCTGGGACCTACTGGTTACCTGCATTTCAGTCTCTTCTGTGCTGTGGGGATCATAACTGTCTCATGAGGTTATTGTACAGAGCAGTGGTATTCACCCAGGGGTGATTTTGCACCCCCCTCCCAGGGGACAATTGTCAATGTCTGGAGACACTTTTGATTGTCACAAGTAGGGGCAGGGCTACCGCAATGCACAGAGTAGCTCCAAATTAACAAAGAGCTCCGTAGCCACAGTGTCACTAGTGCTGTGATGCAGGACACGTGCACTGATTTATGTGCAATAGGGGTGATGCGTTCACCACAGCCATGATTCTTGGGAATGTCCAGCTGGTCGTAGCCATTCTATGAAAGGGGGTATCCCCACAGAAGCTGTCCAACCACCTTCCCTCTGGAAGCTGGACCTAGGGCCCAGGATCTGTGAAAGGGTGTTGCCTATAGGTGATGGAGAGGTGGCGGGCACAGGCCGGAGGAGCGGTCCTTATCTGGCAAAGCATAGCCCCAAGCAGCTTGATCTCCGGTCCCTGGTCCTCATAATGGAAGATCCCTTCTCTTCCCACCATTGAACTGAAGGTTCTCATCCTCCCTGGTCCAAGATCACCCTCTACCTCCTCACGTAGCCAGTCAGCCTGGTCTTTGTGAAAAAACAAACAAACAAACAAACAAACTAACAAAAACCAAGAACACTGACAAAGCCAAAGCACTGCCTCGTGTAACTGTACAAAAATGTCTGTCCTTGTGCCACTGAGATCAGCATCTTCTCTAAATTCTAAGTGGGTGACTGGATACACAGCGAAAGCTTGGAGTGGGAGAGAGACAAGCCTCTGGGGGCCAGAAGGAGTGGGGAGGAGGGAGAAGAAATACATATCCGTACAGAGCATCACACAGCTGTGACCAAGGACTAACACAAGAGCGTGAGAATCACAGTCCCTGGTCCTGGGTCTGGCCCACACCGTGCACTCAGTTGATATCGCTTCCCAGTTCCTTCCGTCTGAGAGGAGAGTGAACTCTCTGAGACGCGTGGGAAGTGCAGCTATGATGATCGTTGGTTGGTTGGTTGGTTGGTTGGTTGGACAAAAGTCCACAGGCCAGTGGTCATTTGATGCGACTGAGTGCCGTGCGGCTGATGCCTGTGGAGTAGCTGGTATGTGCTGGGACAGGCATGAGTCATTTCATCGACACTTCTTATGAGCCCCATGATGCAGGCACTGCTCTTACCTCCACACTTCCCGTGAGGAGGCTGTAGTTAGGACAGGAGAAATGACCGGAGCAATGACCGGACCAGGATGATCCCACGGGCAGGTGTTAGAACTGGGGCTTCAGCAGAGGTGGGTTGACACAAAGATGCCTTTCACCGTGGGTCAGCCGACTTCCTCAGCGCTGGTCCCCATGCCAACATTATACAAGGGGGCATGCCGATATCTTTATGAAACACCATTGTAAGGAAGCATCTGTGGCAAAGAAAGAACTTCATGACTATATAATAGACTGCTTAAGGTTCTTCTATATTATTAAGTAGTACCAGGGATAGGAAGTTTCTAACATTTTGAGATTTCAATAAAATTCAAAGATATAATTATTTCCTTTGACGTTATTTGTAAAAACAGTTCCTTCTTTACTTAGCCTTTTTTTTATCCTACTTTTTAAATAGATGTTCTTTCCCACTTATGGGTAATAATTTATAGTCATGATCACTGTGTTACTTAAAATACATGAAGCTTCTGTCATTCTAGTTTTATTTTGGTCGTTTCCCCCCACGGTGAGCCACGGAGCTCCGGGCAGGCCGGCCACGCCTGGCTGGGTGGACCACCTTCCTCACGCGGCGCTTCCACGGCCAAGGTATGCAGACCCTGACCCACACGTCTTGGGAGAGCCGGCTACGAACATCTCTTCCCAGTCCCATGTCCACTGATACTACGTCAGTTACTTAAAGTTGGCCACGGTGGCATATTTACAGCACACACGTTGTCCAGCTCTCTAAGCCCAGGAGCCGGTGGTCAGCCCTTGACCAGCACACCACTGGGCACAGAGAAGGCAGAGGGACGAAAATGACCAAGCCCTACAGCCTGACTTGGAGATGAGCTGGAGGGGGCTCTGTTTTCTCAAACAAACCTCCCTCAGCCCACAATCGTCATTCACAAGGCCCCTCTCCTGTGGGGGGAGGGTCGTGCTCTGCTATTTACATAAAGGCAACAAATGGGTGAGCAGCCGCCCTGAGTTTAGGACAGTGGTTCCCGAGCCTGGCCCGTCATCATAATCATCTTAAGGTTTTTAAAAACTAAAGATTTCTCAAGGGCTTTTATGTGGTTTATGCAGCGTCCCATAATGGTTGCCTGACCACTCTTCTTCCTAACTGGCAAAACCCAACTTTGTTTGGGTGTTTACTGACTCAGGGGAGGGTAATTGCATCTCTGCCTCTCGGGGCTAATCCTGACTATAAACCAGTCAGGATAATAACCTGCCCCTTGCTACTGATTTGTTTAAAGGCAGGCACGTGACCCAGTTGCAGTTAGTTATAACAGGCTAATTATGTCAAGTACAAGAAGCTAATTACGTGAAACTTGGCGTGCTGTGAGGCTTCTGAGGGAGGAGTCCTGTGTGCAAGGAGAGGGTCACTGTGCCTCTGCACATTGCTGGACATTGTATGACAGGGGCTATTTTAACACCTGCAAGTGTGGCAGTCTTGTTTGAACGAGAAGGGGCATCTGAGGCGCAGCTGTTCCACTCAGAATGGAATGGTGGGGAAATAAAATCGGACCTGCTGATTTGATCGGTGTTCGAGCTGACCCATCTCTAAACGTCCTCTTAATTACTTAAGACAAGTTGAATACATATTTCCAATGACTTGTGATTGAAAGCAATTTATCCAGTACGTCTTAGATGAGCACTGGGAATCTGTCTTTTTAAAATTTTCCAAATTTTTTGAAAGTGTGGGAACCCTCGCAGTTTCCAATAAATAAGTATTGAATGAGTAAATGAACAAATGAATAAATAACTGAGGTTATAGTGACTATTCCTTTTAGTATTTTTCTCTCTCCAAAATGTTAAGCCAGTGTTTCTTAAATCTGAAAAAAATGCCCACAGACCCCCCCACCCCAGCTGTTGACTTATACATGAACGAATGTGAAATGCATTTAAGTTTCTCATGCTTATAATTCTTATGTGAATCTAAAATCAAAACATATTTACAAACCACAAAGCTACAAAACCAATACAATTCAAATGGACAATATTGACTTAATGTGATAGATGATATTGTGAAGAAGCTAAATCACCACTCATAGGTTGAATAAGACGCTGATCGCTGTAATGCCCTCTCTTTTGGGCTCCGAGGACTATCCCAACCATTACTCTTTGATGGTTCAGTTTCTTTTCATGACTTTTTTCCTTTGAACTATTTCAAAACCTTAATTTCTACATCACGCTGTGAGTGTACTTATTTGGAAGGAGTGTTATGTGCTGGAAACACTCTTACCTCGGGTGTTTTCTCATTAACCTTTCTCAATTAAGTCCTGCTGCCGGGTGTGATGTGATCTTTAACTGGAAGTAAATGAGGCCACGGAATTGCGTTTCCGTCCCGTTGTTAAGGAGATGCGTATCCAGATGTGCCAGCACAGATTTACAGTGAGCTGGGACACGTTGCTCCCTAGAATTCCAGGGAGACGTCTCCAGGAGAAAAGTAGTCAGAAGCAGGTCACATCAGAGGTCACATTTCGGGGACTGGAGTCTTCGGAGTGGGGTCAAATGGTGAACAGGTGGGCCGTGAGAGGAGGTTGGCCAGCTGGTGATGGAATGGCTTCGAGGGAGGCCATGTTCTCCCTTCCCCGTGGCTCAACCGGCCCTCTGGAAACGCTGGGAAGTCGTGCATTGTTTGGTGAGATTGAGGTCCTTGAAGAAGATGGTGAGGGCAGAGCTCTCTCTGCACGGAGGCCTCATAAAAAAGGGATGGAAAGGACCCAGCCATAAAAAAGATGAAATGCTGCCATTTGCAACAACATAGACGGGCCTTGAGAAGATCATGCAAAGTGAAATAAGTCAGATGGAAAAAACGAAGGACCATATGATTTCACTCATATGTGGGATATTAACTGAAAGCTACCATATGAACAAACAAGAAAAACACAAAAACTCATAGACACAGACAACAGTATGGTGGTTACTAGAGGGAAGAGGGATGGAGGAGATAGTGAAGAGTAAAGGGGGTCAAATACACGGTGATGAAAGATGATTTGACTTTGGGTGGTGGACACACAATGCAATATACAGATCACGTATCATAGAAATGCACACTTGAAACTTATATAATCCTATTAACCAATGTCACCCCCATTTAATTTAAAAGCAAAGAAAGACGTGGAGAGACAGATGCAAGAGTAGAGACAGCCTAGCATGACTCTGGATTCATTGGCATCCAAAAGTGAAATGTATTTAGTTCCCCAATGATATCCTGTTTGTAGTAACACACACATAGCTCCCAGGCACAGCCTCACACCCCATGTACCTACCGTTAAACCCAACGTCCCTACCCGTGTGTGCGCATTATTAAAAGTTGATGTTTGTTTAGAATGAATAAAAAAGCACAAATAATTAAAAAGTCTAACAAATATCTCAACACCCACAAAATCCAATGTGTTACATTTGCATATTTACAAAATTTTGTGACTGTGCGGACACATTGCTAGGGAACTCCGCATTTCCCTCTCCTCCCACCCCCAGGGCTTTGGAAGAGCTCAGTGCATGAAGAGCCCTGACACACAAGCTTCGTTAGTTTCACAGTGTATTCATTGTTTGTAGCTGTGTAACAAATGATCTCCCCCCCACCCCACCAAATTTAGCTGCTGAAAACAGCAAGTATTTGTTATCTCGCATGGTTTCTGAACATCTGTTGGTACTAAGTGACGAAGCCTATTTGAACCCTGGACTATTCAGTTCCAGCATCTGTAGTCTTAGCCATAACCTCACAGCCGTCGGCTCATCTGCTGTCCTATCTTCCTGCTTGGCAGATGCCCACCAGCACTCAGCCTCATATCTGCCCCCTTGGTGGAGCCTCGGTCAGTTCTCTGGCGTGACTGGGGTTTTCTGTCCTCAAAACTCCTACTGAGCCCCACCTTTCCCCCGCTGAGCAAGCTTCTCACAGGGTCTTAATTGCTTAGCGGCCTGTGAGTTAGGCCGTCAGGTGCTTGAATGGAGGGACCCCTTTTTGTATCCTTAAAGCTACAATAGTGGCAAAACTCCAAAATGAAGTCGACCCCAGTAAACATCTCTTATGAACAAATGCGTTGCCCTGGATTGGGAGAGGCAGTGCTCATTTCTAAGGCCACGTGCCCGCTGGATTTCTGGATGATGAGCGTTTAGTGAATGATCACAACAAATCATTGGGGCCATGGCGACTCAGCTTTTTTTTTTTTCCCGGTGAAATCTGCTCTGCCTAGAGGGGAGGGCTGGAACTTGTTAACCCTTGGCAAGCCAGTGGCGCAGCGCTGCCTACTTTATAAGGATAGTAGTCACATCCGGCAGATTGATATTGCACTCGGAACCTCTTTGTGCAAATAAAGCCTGTAAAATGTCACAGCTTTATCAAGCGTGTTCACCTGCAGGCAGCCAGAGCCCCTCACGGTGGCTGCCCGCTGCATCATGGCACTCACCGAGGCTGAGACAAGCCTCAGGTGGCAGAATGAGCACCTGCGTTAGGAGAATCCAGCTGTCGGTTGCTCCCCAAGAACACCCATCTCTCCCAAATGCGCACACTTTATTTTAACAATTTTCTTTCTTTCTGTAAATGTAAGTGAACTATGTGAACCTAGGGCATGGTGAGAACACAAAAGGAAAATTTCAAATACCCTCCGGGTACCCCTCACCTTGGGCAGAGTGGCCTGCTCTCTTCTCCTGCCCCCACCCTCCAGCCTGCCCGCCCGCTCTTGCCGGTGCGTCATTGCCGGCTCGTCATTGCCGGCTCCTCGCTGCGCAGGGGAATTGCAACGCGTCCTCCTCACAGGAGTCCTACGTGGGACCTGGTGGAAGACGAACGCTTCATTGTGCCACCTCCAAGGTGCCCTCTCTGTTCCCAGCGGCTCCCCCTTTT